>JAMALN010000758.1:1394-18990 GCA_023630115.1 Cutaneotrichosporon sp. PK4640 | reverse complement strand
ATCTTGACGCGCGCACGTCCATACTGCACGAGTGCGTCACCTGGTCATCAGCACGGACGCACACTCGTACGAGATCTACTCACCATAGGCGCCGCCTGCGTCATTACCGTAATCAATCATGACGAGCCCGAGCGCCTCGGACACACGCATCTTGTCCTTGCCCGAGCCAGCGGGCGGGTGCGGGTCCGCGCTCGGCTTGAGCTTGGAGAAGTGGTCGTAGAATGCCTGAGACGTGGCATGGAGGCTGGCGATCAGCATGAGCGGCAAAAAAAAGTTGGCCTTGGGCGGCACACGGCTGCGACAACTCACCGCTCAACGCCAAGCTTGAGGGGCTCGATCTCTGCCTCAAAGTCGGCAAAGTCCTCCGAGAACTCTGTCTTCTCGCCCGAGAAGACCTGGGTGTGAGCGCGCCTGGGGGTATGGCTGCAGTGAGGCAGCTTACCTTCTCGTTGGTCCATTGGGTGACCTTGTTAAGCTGCGTGTGAGCTGCTATCGTTGGTGTGGCCGAGGTGGCCGAAGTGGGCCGATGTGCGACGCGCTCACCTGCTTTAGAGCTTTGCGCTGCATATTGTTGGGAACAAGACAATGACGGTGACAAGACAGAAGACAAGTGGGGGGTGATGAAGAGGATGAAGAGAGTGCTGTTGTTGTGATGGCTACCAGAGGATCACTACTTGCACTTGATGATGGATTGTTCGTGGGATGGATGGATCTCAAGCCACCACCACATTGCCATCTGCCAGCGGTCAGATCACGCGTGTGGCCCTCCACCGCGTGCAACCTGTTCCTGACACTCAAATCCCACCCCGGGTCTCGGCCCAACCTTGCATCTTCCGGGCCGAACGGCTTGCTTTTACGTAACTACCCCACAATCGCCATCACTCGAAGCTCAACTACCCCAGACGTCACAGCCACGTGTTTCACCCTTCCAACATGGATCAGCGCGATCAGCGCACAGACGACCGCGACCAACTTGGACAAGATTGCGACTCCGCAATCCGCACCGTCTCTCTCAATCTCAAGTCTCGTGTCACACGACCGACCATGACAGCCTCGAGATCCCCAAACGGATCCCCCGCCCCGCGAGACCTCTCCTACCTCGTCATCTCGGGCGGTACAGGCGCCAATTCATTCGCGAGCGCCTTCGGCCCCTCCCCAGCCTACGTCTTACCCGTCTCAGATGACGGCGGCAGCTCCGCCGAGATCTTGCGCTGCTTCGGCGGCCCGTCGATCGGCGACATTCGTGCGTCCCCTCGTTACTTTAGCTGACCCAGGCTCGCGCTTGATCCGCCTGATCCCGCAGCCCGCCAGCCCCACATCGAGAGAGGACCGCGAAAGGCAGGCCGTGTACAACCTCATGGCGCACCGGTTCCCGGCGACTGTGGCAGAGAAGATTGCGCGCGAGGGGTGGGAGGAGATTGTGGAGGGCCGCAGCGCGCTGTGGAACGACATCGGCGAGGACAAGCGCGAGTGTATCCGCGGTGAGCTGGCGGGCGTTCTCGTAGCTGACAGCAGCGTTCCTCGTGCACTTTCAGACTCTGTGCCTGCGGCGTGCGCACAAGCGGTTCTCGTTCCGCAACTTCTCGCTCGGGAACGGCTTCCTTACCGGTGCACGAGATTTATTCAGCAATCTCCCCAGCGCCATCTTCCTGTTCAAGGCGGTGGCTGGTGTCAACGTGGGTGTATGACAGGGCGTGCTGACGAGAAGGAGGGCGCGCAGGTCATCCCGGTTATCAATACCAACCGTGAGTGGGCGCTGAGTGACGACGTGGCAGCTGGTGAGACTTCTCTTGAGCTGACAACAGAAACGATCACAATCGCTGCGAGCCTGGAGAATGGGGAGACGATCATCGGGCAATGCAACATTTCGCACCCTGCGCCGCCTCCACCAATACAGCCATTGACCCGCCTCAACTCGCGCGGGGCGCTTGTCGGACCTCGGCCACCATCCAGCAGCCACCTGCGGCCTCCACACAGACGCGACTCGCGCACGTTCGACACTGTCGACAGCGCGAGGCCTTCGCCGAGCCGCGGTTCTACCCCACTGCCGGCCGTGGATCTCGACGACGATGAGGCGTTCGGGCGGGGCAACATCGCGTATACCAAGGGGATGGACGAGGTGCCGCTTGAGTCTCGCATCGACCGGCTGTTCTACATCAACCTGTACGGACAAGAGATCTTCCCCGAGCCCAACGGGGACTTCTTCGACGCTCTGGACAAGCGTGACGTGCTCGTGTACTCGTGCGGCTCGCTGTGGACGAGTATCATCCCGTGCTTAGCCCTGCGTGGCCTCGCGACTTCCATCGCCCAGTCCAAGTCGCTCAAGGCCAAGGTCATGCTCTGTGAGTCCTTGCAAGACACCTCTAACACTCAGTAAATTCGGTCAACGACCGCGAGACTCCGGACTACACAGCAATGGACTACATCGACACAGTCGCGAACATGCTGCGGCACTACGACGTGCCCGTCCCACTCCAAACCCCCAACGGCGAGATCCTGTGGGAGACGTGCAGCTTTATCACGCACGTCGCATACCTCGAGGGTGGGAGTGTGGAGGTCGACGAGCAAGCCATCAAGGTGAGTGGGCAAGCGAACTCCGCTAATGTCCAGGCACGGGGGATCAAGCTCATCCGCATCCCCACGGACGTGCACCAGACGCCAGCCGGTAAGACGCCTCTTTTCAACTGCACTACGGTCGAGTGGGCGATGGAGCAGGTCGTCACCACACTGTAGATTGTAGCGCTAGGTCCTTAATTGTGCTTGGATGCCACACATCTTGCACAGCAAAAACATCACGTGACTCTTTGCTTGCTCATATCGCCACCCAACTGACGTCGCCGAAATTCCTCCACTTGACAACGCTCCATGCCCGACCTTGAACGCCTGCAGCTCCCCCTCCGTCCGAGCGATCACACGCTCGCGGCGCACCTTGCCGCGCTCGACCTCCTGGCCGCGCGGCTGGATGCGCTTGCGATGCGCTCGCGCTGGGCGGCGCGCGTGCCCATCAACTCTAAGGCGAGCTTCGAGGGCGACATTGTCCACACCAACGAGGTCAAGGTCAACGTCAGCGGGGACTGGTGGGTCGAGATGACAGCGCACGAGGCGGCGGACTGGGTTCGGCGCCGGAAAGCCAGTGAGTGTACTGCGCGGCCGCGCTGATCATAGCGATGCTGGAGGAGCACGCACGCGCAACTGAGGGACAGGTGGTGCAGCCCAAACAGGAGGAAGAGCCCACCCCTCAGGCGGGGCAGCGCGTCCTGCGCACAAAGGACATCGCCTTTGACCCGTTGCTCGGAATGCCTCCACAGCCCCCACAGCCTCCGCAACAAGCACAGCAGAAGCAGCCCACCCCAGGAACAAAGGCCGCCCCGCCAAATGCGGAGCCCACCACGGCCCTCGTCCAGGACGGGAAGGAGGTCGACGTCCCGCAGTCGTTGCAGAGTCTCGTCGACCTCGTCGGCGAGCACCTCCAGAACAAGCTCAGCATCCCGAACGGCGACACGGTGAGTGGCATGATGGCGGCCTGAGCTGACGGCAGACGGTGAACGAGGCTGGCGAGCCGATCTACGAGATCCGCGAGGACGCCGAGGGGCACTCCCTCGCCCCGCTTCCCGAGGGGTCCGGCGAGGGCGCCATTGAGATGCCGGAGAACGAGCGCCCGGACTACTTCTCGAACGAGGCCGTGGAGCGCCGTGCCGCGCTGCGCCGGCGCATCTTCCACGAGGGCGACGACTCGGATGACGAGGGCATGGACGTGGACAAGGAGGAGGCAAAGGAGGCAAAGGACGACATGGACGTCGATGACGCCGAGACGCCCAAGGCCTCGCGTCCCGCGGGCGCTCTCCCCACCCCGGCCCAGGCGCCTCCCCAAACTTCTCCCCAGCCCTCCTTCCAGTCCACTCTCCAGGCGGTCCAGCTCGACCACATCACCTCCCCCACGACGCCGACGCAGCCCTCCATCCCCTCTTTCCCCACCTCCCCCGCCCGCGGCCCGCCCAAGGGCATCCTCAAGCAGCCCATGCGCAAGAAGAGCGTCTCGTTCGACGACAGTGTGCCCATGCCGCCCGACTCTCCACCACCGCGCCGCCATGGTTTCCCGCTTGACCAGATGATTGCGAGCACGCGTCCCGTCGACGCGCAGGGCATGCCCACGAAGCAGGTTCCGATCCTAAACGCGCCGATTCCAGGACGCAGGAAGCAGCCCGAAACCTTCGGCGGGCTGCGCACCGGCTTCCTCTCCTCCGCGCCGATCCTGAGCCTCGCGCCGCAGGTAGAGAGCGGCCGGACGGCCATGACCCAGCCCGAGCCGCGGCAGCCGTCGCCGCTTGAGCTCCAGCGCAAGGCCGAGGAGAAGGCGCCGGCCAAGCTCAAGGTCGAGGAGAAGCCCGTCGAGGAGAAGCCGGCGGTCGCGATGCAGGTCGAGGAGAAGCCTGCCGCGCCGGTGAAGCACGAGAAGGCCAACAAGGAGGAGATGGACGTCGACGAGCCGCCAGCGAAGGTCCAGAAGACAGGAGAGGCGGCCGACGACAAGCCGAAGAAGAAGAGCCTCTTCGCGCAGCGCCGCACTCCCAACTTCCCGAAGCAGAGCGACACTGCGCCGATGGTGACGATGAAGGGCTCGGTCGTGGAGGCGCCGCCCGCGCCGCGGCAGACGGGCGTTCCGCCGACCGTCGGCTCCTCCCAGGCGCCGATGGTGATCGTGGACGACGACGAAGACGACGACGAGGACTACGGCGACCTCGGCGAGTTCTCGGATGACGAGGAGGACGAGTACGCGCTCGACGAGGCGCTCCTGGCACGCGAGGTCGCGCTGGAGTACCACAGGCGGCAGCAGTGGCAGCGCCCGATCGACGAGGACGACTTCGACCCGGAGGCGGAGGGCGCCGAGGCGGTACTCGGTATCCCGCGCGTCTCGACCATCTCGGGGCAGGGCGAGGACCTGCGGATCGTCAACCCGACCGCGGACGACCTGAGCCAGTTCCTGCGCGTCGGGCGGGCCGACGACGGCGAGCTCGTGTTCGAGCAGCCGCTCGTGAACAGCGACTCTGAGAGCGACGGGGAGGACGCGTCTACGGATGCGGTGGACCGGCGCCAGCGCCGCGCAAGACGCAAGGACGTCATGGCCCGCCTCATGAGAGGCGAGTACGAGGAGCTGCCCACGCAGCCGGCGACTGCGCCCGGTCTGCGCGCGGAGCAGTACACCGAGTCGCTCCCGCCCACTGTGGGCGCCGTGCTCCCCGAACCGAAGATCGAGGAGATCGACCCGTCCACGCCCGCCACCACCGCTCCTCCCGCCTCCGCCTCCACCCCCGCCCCGCCCAAGCAGCCGCCAGCGACGCGCGACGTCGTCGAGCGCACGGCCCCCGAGGCGCCCAGCGCGCCGTCGGCGCCGAAGAAGGTGTCGCGCTTCAAGGCGGCGCGGATGCAGTCGTAGCTTAGTTAATAGCGATCTGAGATGACACTGTATTGCCTTCCTCCTTTCCCGCGCCGTCGCTATATTGATACGTATACATGCCTATGCTAAACACTCTATGCCTCCGCCTCCGCGCTGAAGAGCTTGTCCAGCCCCTCCTCGACCGCCGTGATCTTCGAGAGCATGATATTGATCGCCTCCGGCACCAGGTCCTCTGGCGCGTACTGTCCTGCGCTCTCGACATTGACTGGGGTTAGCTGGCTTGCCTGGACGCCCTAGCTAACGCGGACCATCCACCTCGACTTACACAAGAAGTGGTCGCGAATGCGGGCCAGCTCGACCAGCCCCTCGAACTCGGGGTGGCGCAGCACCTCACGCGACACCGTGTCCTTGCGCGGGTTCTTGATCACGACCTGGGGCTCGCCGGCCTCGTCGTCCTCAATCTCCACCACGCCGTCGGGGAAGCAGCCCTTGAACTTCTCCTGGTGTTCCCGCGGGATCGGGCCGCGCAGCATGATGTGGGGGAGGAGGCGGTACGACGCGGTGGCTGGGGTCAGCTGTGCCTCTGGACGCTAGAAGCTGTACTCACCGACAGGGGAGAACTTGGCATGGTCGGCGCCGCGCCCCTTGCGCGCAAAGCAGTGGAGGTCGACCATCTGTCCCGGGCGCAGCTTGACGAGGAGGATGTCCTCGTGCACCGGCCGGGGAGGGTCGTCTCTGTACCGGTTGCTCTGCCCGCCGCTGGGCACCCACTTCATCATGCCGGTGTACACGTTCGAGTCGTAGTAGAGCTTCTTGGGGTCCGTCTCGCCCGGCGCGGCGTCGCGCCGGCGGTCACACTTGACGCGGATGTCGAAGACGTGCGTGTCGTTCTCCATGGGTGCCGAGTAGTTTCCGGCTGTCGTTAGATTCCACCTGTAGCATAATCTCACGCTTAAAGTCGAGGGTGTGCGGGTCGATCTTGAGGGGCACGAGGCCGATGCGGTGCGCGAGCACCTCGTCCTGCATGATGCTCGTGTTGTTCCAGACGTACACGTCCTCGATGGCGATGGTGGGCACCTCGGCGATCATGATGCGGCGGAGCGCGTTGGCAATGGGCGCGTCGACGCCGACGAGGTCGAACTCGATCGCCGAGGGCGTGAGCCGCTGCACCGACACGATCAGGTTCTTCTTGAAGTTGGCGAGGTTCCACGAGTGGTCCTCGCCGGGGTAGTGGTGCGGGAACTCGGTGGCGGCGACGGCGCCCACGCGCTCGGGGAGGACCTGGACGTGGCGCCTGGGGTCGTCGAGAGATCGCTGGGCCATGGTGGATGGAGGATGGATGCGCAAGTCTGATGACGGCCCAGGTATTGTTGGTGACCACCCCGCATGAACTTTTGTTAGCGGGAGGCGCGCATAACAACCCACGTGGGTTGGGTGGCAAATATGGTCCCGCGGTTGACGCGACTTGCTTTGGCCCCCGCGGACCACCGGCGCGACCTTCAAAACAGACCCGACCTCCCTCCGCCCACTTCATCCCCCACTCTTGCGTCTTGAACCAGCCACCATGCTCCGGCGTCTTCCGCCCAGCAAGGGCGGCGACACGCCCATAACCTCCGCGACGTCGGGCGGCTTCGGCATCGTCGCCAAGCCCTTCCGCCCGCCCACGCCGCTCGCCGCGCGTCGCACCACCGCCCTGCCCGCGCGCAAGCGCAAGGCCGTCAACTACAAGGAGATGGGCGGGGGCACGGACGACGGCGAGGCGGTCATCGACGGCTCGCCGCCCAAGAAGATGCGCTTCGAGATGGGCAACAAGGTGTACGAGAACGGCGTGCTCGGCGACATGGCCAAGTGGTGCACGCGCAAGTTTCCGGTCTTTGAGCCCAAGGAGCGCTCCACCGTGTTCGCCAAAACGTAAGCTCATGCGATCCTTTCCCGAGCTTACCCCAGCTTCGCGATCCCGGTCATGACGAACGCCAAGACGTCCGAGAAGATCGTGCACCCGCTGTCGCACGCGTCGCTGGGCGCGCGGCCACACCCCACCCTTGCGCCGCGGCCGCTGCACGACCCCATGGCGGACCACGCGATCGTGCTCTACGACCCGACGATCGACGACAAGCCCGCGCCCAAGGAGAACGAGGGAGGTGCGGTGGTCGTCAAGGAGGACCGTGGGCCGCACAAGAGCCTCAAGACCATCCTCGGCATCCAGGACCGCACCGTCAAGGTCGAGGTCAAGGTCCCTGTCGTCATCGACCCGCGCCTCAGCAAGGTCCTCCGTCCCCACCAGATTGAGGGCGTCAAGGTGAGCTGGCCTTTACGACGTTCCAGCTAACATCAGTTCCTTTACCGCTGCACGACGGGCATGTTGGCCGAGAGCGCGTGGGGGTGCATCATGGCCGACGAGATGGGCCTCGGCAAGACGCTGCAGTGCATCGCGCTGCTGTGGACGCTCCTCAAGCAGTCTCCGGTCGCCGGCAAGGCGACATGCGAGAAGGTCATCATCGCGTGTCCCACGTCGCTCGTCGGCAACTGGGCCAACGAACTGGGTGAGCTGCCCTCAGTGTGTCGCAGCTGACATCAGTCAAGTGGCTCGGGCCTGGCGCTGTCAACCCTCTGGTCGTCGATGGCAAGGGTGGAAAGGCAGAGCTCATTCCCGCCGTCCGCCGCTGGGTCGCCGCCCACGGACGCAACATTACTCTGCCAGGTGGGCCTTCCTCGCCACCATGAGCTAACACCAGTGATGATCGTTTCGTACGAGACGCTGCGCTCGCTTCAGGACGAGCTGGCAAACTGCCCGATCGGCCTGCTCCTCGCCGACGAGGGTCACCGCCTCAAGAATGCTGGTGAGCTCCCCAATTTTTAGGCGTAGCTGACCGCAGAAACCCTCACCTTCCAGGCGCTCACCGCGCTCAACGTCAAGCGCCGCGTGATCCTCACCGGTACGCCCATCCAGAACGACCTCTCCGAGTACTTTGCGCTCCTCAACTTCGCCAACCCCGAGTACCTCGGTTCCAAGCTCGACTTCAAGCGCAACTTTGAGACCAAGATCCTGCGGGGGCGCGACGCCAACGCAACGGACAAGGAGAAGGAGGAGAGCGACGCCAAGCTCAAGGAGCTCAGCGGCCTCGTGAACCGCTTCATCATCCGCCGCACCAACGACCTGCTCTCCAAGTACCGTGAGTTCTCCCGCACCAGCTAGCTCTTTCCGGTTGTTCCGTTAGCTGACCTCAGTCCCTGTGAAGTACGAGCACGTCGTCTTCTGCCGCCCGAGTCCACTGCAGACCGCGCTGTACAACCACTTCGTTAACTCGAAGGAGGTCCAGCGTCTGCTGCGCGGCAAGGACTCGCAGCCCCTCAAGGCCATTGGCCTCCTCCGCAAGCTGTGCAACCACCCGCAGCTCCTCAACCTCCCCGACGACCTGTCGGGGAGCGAGAAGCTGCTCCCAGACGACTACGCCGTCGCGCAGACTGGCCGCGAGCGCGGCCTCAACTGCACGTACTCGGGCAAGTTTGTCGTCTTGGAACGGTAAGCTCGTGGATCTCCACTCGAGCTAACAGACAGCATGCTCGACCACATCCGCAATCACACCAACGACAAGATCGTGCTCATCAGCAACGCGACGCAGACGCTGGACCTCATGGAGCGCCTGTGTCGCGCGAAGAAGTACGGCCACGTCCGCCTCGACGGCACGATGAGCGTCAAGAAGCGCAACACCATCGTCCAGCGCTTCAATGACCCCGAGGGCAAGGAGTTTGTCTTCCTTCTCAGCTCCAAGGCGGGAGGGTGTGGCATCAACCTCATCGGCGCAAACCGTCTCATCCTCTTCGACCCGGTGAGCCCCCGCTCCTCAACGTAGCTAACAACCAGGACTGGAACCCGGCGAGCGACCAGCAGGCCCTCGCGCGAGTATGGCGCGACGGGCAGAAAAAGGAATGTGAGTTGTCAGGTCGTTGAGTCAACTGACATCAGGCTTCGTCTATCGCTTCATGACCACCGGCTCGATCGAGGAGAAGATCTTCCAGCGCCAGTGCCAGAAGCAGAACCTGTCCGCGTGCGTCGTCGACGAGGCCGAGGACACGGCGCGCCACTTTACGCAGGACGACCTGCGCGAGCTGTTCAAGTTCACCACCGAGACGCCGTGCCAGACGCACGAGACGTACAAGTGCAAGCGGTGTCGCGGTGGCAGGCAGTTCGTCAAGGCGCCGGCGCTGCTGTACGGCGACGCGAGCACGTGGAACCACTTCCAGAATGCGGACCTTGGGCAGATGCACGACGACCTGCTCCGCGCAGAGCTCGGGCTGCCCGAGGTCTCGTATGTGTTCCAGTACATCTCCCACTAGCCCACTGGAAGGGAGGGTGTGGGTCTAGCGCATAGCATGGCGACAATATCACAGGGTTTGGGTTGTTTTACATTGTTGATACCTACATATAGAAGTGCATGTACAGATCTACTCGACAAGCAAGGAGGACTCAGCGCTGCCCTCACCAGTAGCTAGGGCATGCTGGCACGCTAGGCCTGGCACACTGGGCCGGAAAGGTAGACCTTCCTTGGGGAGGCTGCGGAACAGTGGCACTGCAGTGAAATGGCAACCTTCCTCCAACATCACAATTCACCTCATCTCACTCTCCATCTCATACTCTTGAACAACCACTCCTCAAGCACTTCATGCGGCCGATGCGCACCTTACCATGTCCCCACTAGCTTCCATAGAGACACCCGGGCACGGGCACGGGGTGTTCGACGACCTCCTCGTCGGCATCCTCCCCAAGCCTAAGTGAGGAATGTTTGTGGTGGAATCTGACAGCAGGCCCAAGCCCTCCCGCCCCCCGACGCTGGCGACGCTCGCCCTCCTCGCCCCTCCTCGTGCACCGCTTCCCCTCCCAGCCTCCCTCTGGGAAGCGCCTGGACCGAAGCAAGACGCCTTCGACACCTGGGCCGCCCTCTCGAACCCCGCACCGGCACTCCCACCCGACCCCGCACGTGTGCCACCACCCGACCCCTTCGCCTCGCTCCTCGCCCCGGGTGCCATCCCTCACACCCTTCTGACACCGCCGGCCCCCAGCCCCAAGGCGGTGAAGCGGGGCGAGCCGTCGCGCGGGCTGAGCCGGTTCGAGCTGGAGGCGCTGGCGGACGAGCTGCTTGGGAGCGGGACCTCCTCTCGTGCCACCTCCAGCCCCGAAAGCGGCCCAATCTCCTCATTCGGGCCGGTATCCCTGACATCAGCGACAACCGCGTCCACTGTCCCGGCACTGGAACTCGACCCCCTCCGCAAGTCACCGATCCCGTCTGTGCGCCCCCGCCTGAGGATACGGTCACGCCCCAATACACCACGAGACGCAGTCCAGTCGCCAGCGCTCCGCAGCTTACGTCCCTCCGCGGCGACGTTCAAGCCGCTCCGCCCCAGTCTGAAGCAGCCTAAGGGTGATAAGGTGGCCGTGGGAACGTTTCTGGTGCCAAAGGAGGGCGGCGGCGAAGGGAGGGGCGCGGGGCACGGTGCTCTACCCCCAAGGCCTGATCCTGCGCCCCGCTTCCGGATCACCTCGCACCCCACTGGGCGCGCGACTCCCATGGCTCATGCGCCCACAGTCCTCGCAGAACCCATGCTTGCCAACACAGGAGGGCAAGCCAAGATCGTCAAGGCAGAGGGTCGCAAGCTCACAATAGCCGCTCGCCTCGAGGCCGCCAAGCGTGCCGCTGGGGAGAGTGACACAGACGAGGAGGGGTCCGAGCGGGGCGAGGTGAGGGGCCCGCAGCAGGGTGTGCGGGGCGGCAGGAATGTGCAGCGAAGTCGAGCGGCGCGAGCGGCGGGCCTCGCCCTCAAGCTACCAGCGTACGTGCCATTTGGGCCTGCGGCAGCCAAGCACTGACGCACAGACCTCGCTCTCCCCTCTCCACACTCCCCAACGGGGCATACGCCCGCGACAACAACCCGTTCCTCTCTTCGCTCTCCTCTCATCCCACCCAGACACACCCTCACCGCAAGCACCGACGGTCAACCAGCCCTCCCACTCCCACCCCTCCGTCCACCTTCAAGAGATACCCACCTCACCCCCTTGCCCTCAGCGACAGAGACACCGACGACAGCGACAGACTTTCCACCCACACACCTTCCCCCTCGACCCCCGGCTCGAGTCACTCTCCCGCCATGGCCACCTCCGGCCTCAGAGAGGAGGAGTCGTGGCTCACCCCTGGCATCAAGTATGGGGGCAAGGGGTCGGCCTACGCTCGATACTCGTCACAGCCTTCCCCACGACTCAACATACCTTCCTCGGCCCTGGAAGGGAACAATCTCCAGCGGGGAATCATGACGTCCTGGAAGAAGGCCGAGCCAACAGACGATCAGAAGACTGCCCTCCGTGACCTCCTCACCTCCTTGACAGGCTTGCTCAACAGAGTTGCGTCGACGGACAACCCGACCGGCCAGCGATACCTGGTTGATGTCTTTGGAAGCGTCGCATGGGGAGGCAGCACGGGGACGAGCGGCGATGTCGACTTGGTGATCATTGTGAGCGCCATCTCGGTTGTCCTGGGCTTTGCTAACGGGCAGGACACACACCATCCCCTGGGCTGTCAGTTGGCTTTGCGAGCGGCTAGCTGACCCCAGACGAGCCCCATCTATGGAGAACGTCCCCGACCTTCCGTGTCGGCCGAGCCAACGGCCGCAGCTCCCGCAGCCTTAAGAACAGCAAGGTTCCCTCAATCTACAATGTCCACACCCTCAAGCGGCACCTGGACGGGGTGGACGGATTCAAAGACACCAAGGCAATCGGAGCCCATACGCCGATCGTCAAATTCGAGGCTTCGGGCTTAGGGCTTCAGTGCGACATCTGCACCAACGACCTTGGCGGATGGTGAGCATTGAAGTGGCAAACAGACCACACTGACTCCAGGTACAACTCGTGTCTGATTCTCGCCTACTGCGAGATCTCGCCTCTTGTGCTTCGCCCCATGATCCACACACTCAAGCTTTGGCTCGAGTCGCACAACTTGAACAGCCCATCTGGCGCCAAAGGTCCGAGGACAATGTCCTCGTACTGTCTCACCCTGATGGCGATCGCGTACCTGCAGCATATCGGCGTCCTTCCCAATCTCCAGGCCGACGTCGATGTCCCACCTTCGGCTGATCCCAGAAACACTGGCCTGTCGAACACGGTGTGGCTGTCGTGGGGCAAGGAGCAGGGCGACATCGCGCACATCTGGTTCGAGCGTCGGCCACCCGCTGGCTGGACATCTGCCTCGCCGAACATCACTGCTGCTGAGGCGGTGCGGGGCTTCTTCAAGTTCTTCAGCCAGCTGGGGGCGGGTACCTTCAGGCCTGATTCTCAAATCGTCTCCATCCTCAACGGCGGCGTTAGCTCGCGGCGGCACCCCCAAGCCCCAAGTAGGTACACCCCACGACTGCGTTGACATCCACAGGAAGAGGGTTCTGGAACTCCCATAGGTTTCCTGGGAACGACCGGGTCGGGAAGTGCGACAGCTTCCAGCCGACCGACTGGGACGACCAGCTGCTCATTGTGCAGGATCCGTTCCTGTGGCAGAAGGTGGGACGAATCCTTGAGCCGCGTTAACTCCCAGAACTGCGCCAAGACCTTGTTTATCGACAAGCAGGACACTCGCTTCTTCGAGGTAGGACGCGCGTGGGTCAACTCTGACGCCAGTGTGTTGCTGACGCCCACCGCTTCCTGGAGGCGAACCCCAGAGCGACCGTTGAGCAGCTACTGAGGGCATGAGATGACAATGACGAGTACCCATGGGGCTAGGCGAGAGAGGCCCGGCTCGTGTTAATCCGTTACGTTGAATGGGCTGTCGTGTCCATGCGTCGGGTGGCACCAGACATCAGAACGCTGCCAATATTGATCGTCGAGTCGACCGTGGGAACACGTCAGCTTCTGTAGTGTGGGCGAAGCACGAGCATGTGCACCTGGTCGCACCAACACACCTTCCCAGCTCCCCAGCACACCTTCCTAGCACACCTTCCCAGCACGCCCAGAACAGACTTACCAGATGCTTAATAGTGCCTTTCCTCTCGCCCTTTCGGTCCATTCTCCCTTCCTCTTCATTCTTCTGTTCTCTGCCCACCTTCACCTCACCCTCCCAGCCGATCATGAGCACGACTTCCCCAGAGAAACCTTCGCTCACCCTCCCCCGCTCGACTCCAAGCCCGAATCACCCTGCAAGCCTCAAGTCCAAGCTGACCCGCAGCCTCCGCCTGCTCCTCTGTCTGCGTGAGCCAGCCCCAGCCCCACCGGCCGTGAAAGGAGAGAACCGTCGGGAGAGCAGCTTCGACGCCACCGGCCCAAGCCTGTGTGCCATCGAAGGGTGAGCACACGCCCTCGTCCCACCCGGACCTACGCAGCTCACACACAGGCTGTCTGTCGCGGACGACCCGGCATGGTACTCCACAGGCATCAAGTACGGCGGCGAGGGTTCGGCATACTCGCGGTACCTCTCACGCCCCGACCCGCGTGAAAACATCCCCGCTGGTGGCGGCGCACTTCAGACAAGCATCATGGCGGCGTGGAGGGAGGACATGCCTCCGCCTGACGAGGGTGTGATGGTCCGTGAACTCATGCGCGCACTCAGCGACCTTTTCAACACCAAGTCGGGGACGCTTGGGCGATACATCGTCGACGTGTTCGGCAGCACGTCATGGGGTGGAGCCCTCCTTGGCGTCTCTGACATCGACATGGTCGTGATTGTGAGCTGATCAGTGTCGCCGAAGCTAACATCAGGACACCGAGATTCCCCTCGGCTGTGAGCCATCCGCCGATCGCAGCTGACACCAGACGCCCCGTGCGTGTGGCGTGTCCCACCACCCCTCCGCGTCAGAGGGGGCAACGGCGCCGGGGGCAACACAAACGTTCCCGAGCTCTACAATGTCTACTGGCTCGAGACGGTGCTCACCGAGGCCGGCTACAGCTCTGTGAAGCGGTTCTCGTGGGCCCCGAGCCCGATGGTCAAGTTCCGCGGGCCGAACGAGGAGTCGCGCTCGGTCACTGTCAACGATCTGGGGGGCGTCTACGCTGCCCAGATTATCCAAGCGTACTGTGAGCTCTCACCGTACGTCCTCCGCCCGCTGATCCACGTCCTCCGACGCTGGATCAAGGCCCACGGCCTCAACGTCGAGAATGGCAAGACGATGGCGGCGCACTGCATCACCCTCACAGCAATCGCGTACCTCCAGCACATCGGCGCCCTGCCGAACCTCCAAGCGGGGGTTAAGGCGCGGTCGTACATCGACGCGCGCGACCAGTCCCTCGAGGACACGGTCTGGGTACACTGGCGCGCGGACCAGGGCATCCCGAATCACATCGCGTTCTCACGCCGCCCCCCGCCCGGCTGGTCGCCACGCACAATGAGCGCGGCCGAGGCCGTGCGCGGCTACTTCAAGTTCATGGCGGCGTTCGACTACCGCACGCGCTTCCTCTCCATCCTCCACGGGGGCGTGGTGCGGCGCCGCTTCTTCCCCGGCAGTGAGTACACCGTGAACGCAGCTGACCCAGCGTTCAAGTACTGGTGGGGATACCCCGGCGCCGAGTACGTGGGCAAGTGCGACGTGTGGCAGCCCGAGCTCTGGGACCCGCAGGGGTTTATCGTGCAGGACCCGTTCCAGTGGCAGAAGGTGGGATAGCGCGTGGCAGGCTGACAGCAGAACTGCGCCGAGAAGCTGTGGCAGGAGAAGGCGACCGCGTGGTTCTTCAAGGTTAGTCGCGGCGGGCGCGCTGACCCAGTGTATCCGCGAGACGCACGAGCTGCTTGAGAGCAACCCCGAGGCGACGTTTGAGGAGATCATGAACGTTGGCCACGAGGCGGAGGACGGGGCGGAGTAGCGGGGCGCATCTATATCGAGAGAAGTGACAAATGAATTAATGTGTCGGGCCGACCGTGGGAAAGTGGACGTCTGTGGTTGTGGGGCAGTCTCGGTCTCGGCGCTTCCCAACTTCCCGCCCCCTGCAATCACCTTCTCTTCTTCTCTTACCCTCATCCTTCCTCCATTCCATCCTCCTTCTTCCAGCGCCCCTCTCCTCATCCCTCCTTACTTCCTATCTTCACCGCGCCATGAGCACCCCACCCGCGACACCCCTCTCCGCGAGCGACATGCCCTCAACCACAAGCCCCGCCCCGCCGGCGAGCATCTTGTCCAAGATGTTCCGCGCCCTCCGCGCCCTTGTCTTCCTTCCCAAGCGCCTCCCTCCTGCCAGCGAGCACGACCAGCCGAGGTCCAGTGAGGAGAGCCAGCGCACCGACTCGTAAGCCCCCACATTCCGCGGCTCACACAGATCGCCACCTTCCCGGGGCGAGTATCCATCGGCGCTCTCCCCCCTCGCCCCCGAACCCGACCCGGACAGCGACAATCCGTGGTACACCACCGGCATCAAGTACGGGGGTGCCGGCGGTGCCTTTGCGCGCTACCGCTCCCGCCCGGATCCGCGCACGCGCATTCCTCCCGGCGGCGGCGCGCTTCAGACGAGCATGATGGCGGCGTGGGAGAAGGACGCTCCCACACCGGAGAAGACCGCTGCTGTGTGCGCGCTCGTGCAGCGGCTTACCGAGCTCTTTGAGGCCAAGACGGGTACTCGGGGACGGTACATCGTCGAAGTGTTCGGGAGCGTCGCGTGGGGTGGCGACCTCGACAAGGCGAGAGATATCGACATGGTCATCATTGTGAGTTACACGCAGCTTCCAAGAACGTCAGGTAAGCTGACATCAGGACAACGAGCTTCCATTAGGGTGTACGTGGCGAGTATATCAATGCTGATTCAGACATCCCGTCGATGTGGCGCGCTCCGCCCTCGCAGCGCGTTACTCTGCGACCAGGCAAGGAGAAGCCGGTCAAGGACACGCCCAAGGACACACCACGCGCCTATAAGGTGATCGTCAACCCGAACGTTCCCCCGATCTACAGCACGCGCTGGATCGAGCCGATCCTCGTGGAAGCAGGGTTCAACGACGTCGCGCGGTTCTCATTCGAGCCCTCGCCGATGGTCAAGTGGCGCATCCAGGCAAACGACTCGCAGTCCATCACCACCAACAACCTCGGCGGGTGGTATGCCGCCCAGCTCATCCAGGCCTACTGCGAGCTCTCGCCGTACGTCCTTCGCCCCCTCGCCCACCTCCTCAAGTACTGGATCAAGGCGCACGGCCTCAACCGCGAAGGTGCCAAGGTTTTAGCGTGTCATGCGGTCGTCCTCATGGCCATCGCCTACCTCCAGCATGCCGGCGTCCTCCCGAACATCCAGGCTGGCACCCTGGCCCCGTCCTCTGATCCCCGCGACGAGAGCCTCGAGGATACCATCTGGGTCAACTGGGGCTGGGAGCAGGGCATGGTGGCGCACATCGCCTTTGAGCGTCGCGCTCCTCCAGGGTGGACGCCCCGCAAGATGACGGCAGCCGAGGCAGTGCGAGGCTATTTCAAGTTCCTAGCCGACTTTGACTTCACGACGCACTTCCTCTCCGTCCTCCACGGCGGCGTGGTGCCGCGCCGGTGTCCCCCTAAGAGTGAGTGACCTGGTGGGCAGAGCTGACCCAGCCTTCGAGAAGACGGCAGAGTGGAAGGGATACCCCGGTCGCGAGCACCTCGGCAAGTGCGACGTCTTCCAGCCCGACACGTGGGACTCGCACACTGTCATCGTGCAGGACCCGTTCCAGTGGACGAAGGTGAGTCTCGCCGAGACGCGGCTGACATGCAGAACTGCGCCGCCAGCCTCGGCCAGAACAAGGTGGTTGAGACGCTGTTCTTCAAGGTGAGTTAACATACGGCTGGAACTGACACCAGCGCATCCGCCAGACTCACGAGCTTCTTGAGAGTAACCCGGACGCAGCCTTTGAGGACATTATGACCGTTGGCCAGTGAGAGTTGCGGTGGAAGGAGAGGTGGCAGAGCACCATCATTTCTTTGACAATGCCGCGTTATCTTTGAGAAACATCAATACACCTCTGTAGGCTGTCGAATGTAAGCATGGCGTGGTATTTAGTGGTAGTCGCCCATCATACCTTCCATGGGCGGGCGAGGAGATGAGACAAGCGCCAGCAGTCCGGGTTTTAAAAATGTTTGATGCGTCCTGGCGTCCAACCTCATATTTGAGTCATAACCATCAACATCTCGACCATCCCCCATCTCTCATCCATCTCTCATCCATCTCTCATCCATCTCTCATCCATCTCTCATCCATCTCTCATCCATCTCTCATCCATCTCTCAT
>JAMALN010000757.1:0-19021 GCA_023630115.1 Cutaneotrichosporon sp. PK4640 | reverse complement strand
TACTCTTGCATAAAAATAGGACCTCGTTCTCGGGGGTGAAAAGCTTGTACGCATTACGATGAAGCTCTGCTCTAGAAACTAGCCGCGAACACAATCCCATGGTAGAGGCGACTGACTTACTCCCACCTACCTTCTGCGCTCTGGCCGCAGCGACTAACTTCTCTCCCAGATCGGGCAGCGGCAATCACTTGCCGCAACCCGAAGAGGCCGACCAGGCCGACGCCGCGGCCGCATCTCGTCCGCCAGCCGCCCGGAACCTCGGAGAAACTCCTCCAAAGAGATACCCGAGACTTTCCCGAGGCCCATGTGCGCTTGCGGATCTCGCATTGCCGTCCTGCACCAATAGCCTGCGCGCTATTGCATGTGCACCGAGCCGACGGCGTCGCGTCTTCCGTTGCTGCCGGGTGGAGTGGTAAGCGGAGGGAGGGGGGAGATGCGGCCGAACCAAAGTCTGTCCGACTTTGCAGTGCGCCTTGTGAGCACGTGAGGTGCCTAGATATCGGGCGTCTGCCTCAGCGGCTGAACCTCGGAGCGCAGCGCGAACGGGCTGCAGGATATCTGGACCGCGGTTTCGCCAGACTGGCCGAGTGTGCTCCCACGATTGGGCCCCGCCCGTGTCGTTCGACCTGCCCTCATCTTGGGACGTGAAGGGCAAGAACGTCCCATCTTGATTGCGAGCGTGACCGGCTAGCTTTGATGATGGCTCGAGCTGTAGGCTGCCTGGACCTTGAGAGCCTACCTCAGCTGCTCAAGACCTCTCCTCCCTGCCGCCCCACAAAGGCCTAGCCTCGCCTGCAGCGCACTCACATCGCTCATTCCACCCCCCGCCCGCAGTGTCAGCGCACGAATCCATACCTCGCTACACATCGGGTACTATTAATAAGGGTCTACTTGAAGCGTACATCGCCGTACATATTGCGGATGCCCGTTGAGGGCCTCTACTCGCCGTCCGCCAGTCTACTTGCTCACTCTCCCCGTCAGCTTCTTGACGACACTCGTCTTGCGCTTGACGGGCGCGCCCTCCTCCAAGAGGTTGGCGCTCCCGCGGCGACCTCGAATGACGAGGTCCTCAAAGTCCGGCATGACTGGTCCCACCGGCGGCTGCGGGAGGTTCTTGCTGGGACGCCGCATGCCGCCGCTCGAGTAGCTGTACGGCTCGAGGTGCGTGCTAGCGCTGTGCCCGTGCCCGTTGCCGTTCTCGATTATCTCCTCGGTCATCTCGGGTGGGAGAGAGGCCGAGTGGCCGTGCGACGAGTTGTTGGCCGAGCCCGACTTGGAGGCCTGGCCCGAGCCCGGCGCGGTGGACGGCGCAGAGGTCGAGGTCGGGCCGAGACGGGCAGCGGCCCGCTCGGGTCTAGCGGGAAGCGACGGGCGGCGGTGGTCGTCCATGCTCGGCTTGCCGGCGTAACCCGACGGCGAGAGGCCAGGCGACACCGAGGGCATCGGCGGGTGCTCAGTCGACGGCGAGTACTTGTGGGGTGATTGTGAGCGGTCGGAGCGGTCGCCGCGCTGGACTTGTCAGCGAACCCACATTGTACGAGGTGGGCTGGCTGCCTGGTCCCGCGCTGGCTCGTGTTGTTGTGTTCTCCCTTGCCTCTTCTCCCTCTCTCCTTGCGACCATCCCTAAGACCCAGAGCGCGCCTAGTATCGTCCAGCGACGGGAACAGGGGTTCCGCGCGAGTCCGACGTGAGAGCGACGGCTGGGTAACCGGCAGAAGCCGGGGCCAGCCGTTCTTGGGTCTCGTCCTCTTCCTCCAGGACGGGGGCATCGCGCCACGTACCACCCAGACTGGGCCGACGGGGGTCAGGTGCAGCCGACATCGACTGCGATCGAGGGTGGCTATTGGCCAGCGCGGGTACAGCAGGCATGCCCTCGGATTCTCGACGCACCATGGATTTGATCTTCTGCATCAAGCTCTTGGTCCGCTTGACACCACCACCGGGGCGAGTTGGTCTTGCGCCATACGCCTGGTCACCCGGGGCGGGCGAGATGATGTCGTCCAAGCCCGGGCTCTTAGCGCTCCGACCAAAGAAGCCGCCACGCGCGCCGGCGTCCTCGTTCGGGGAGCCGAGGTGGTCGCCCACTTGGGTCAGTAACCGCGTGGTGAGGATACTCACAATCAATGTACGACTCGTCACGCGGGGAAGACCCAAAGTCCTCGAAAGGCTCGGCTGGGGGTGAGCACTAGTTGTGGATTGCGAGACTCACGCTCGTCGATTCCCCATGCGGCCTTGAGGGCGCGCTGCTTCTCCTCCTTCTGCCGGCGCTGGTAGCGGGGCGAGGTGGGCGTCTCGTCGTCGGGGACAATGTCCTGGTTTGGGAAGTAGCCGCCACCGCTCGGGTACGAGGTCGAGTACTGCCCACTGAGACCGCCACTGGTCCGACGGGGCGGCATGTTGCGCGCGGCGGCGGAAGGACGACGGCCAGCGCCCTCAATGTCCTTGGGCGGGACGGGCGGGGGAGGGGCGTGAGAGATCACGGGTGCGCCCGTGCGGGTCGGTGACTCCTTGGGAGCGTCGGTGGCGGCGGCGGCGGCAGCGGCTTTGGCTGCCTGCTCGCGCTCGAACGCACGCATGGGCGCCTTGGTGGTCGGCTGGTTCAGGTTGCGGGAGGGCGCAGCGGCGTCGTAAGGTCCGGAGCTGCGGGGTAAGTATGCTGTGCGGGGGAGGTGGGCTTACTGGTGCCACACTGTAGGGTCAGCTTGGTTCATGGCGGGGATTATCGTAAGACTCACGGGCGCTGCCCAAGCCAGAGGGGTCCCAGCTGTCGATAACGTCGGCGTGACGGCTGGGCTTCTTGTTGGCCTCCTTCTCGCCCGAGGCGGAGCGGTCCTTGTCGCGACGCGACGAGGAGGGCTTCTTGAGGTTGCCAGACGACGTGGAGGGGCTGCGAGGGGCATGTCCAGATTTGGGGGGAGGGACAGGAGGACGTAGTGCGTCGAAAGTGTGGCGGCGGTTGAAGTTCATTGTGGTTGTGGTAAGCACGAGTCTAGTGGATGGATATGTGGAAGCAAGTGGCGGCGGAGAGAGAGGGAGAAAGGAGGAGAGGGATGTGAAGAGAGAGAGAGAAGAGGATCAGATGAGGGGCACGGGGTGGTATTGTTGACCGCGAGGCCCCGAGGCATGACACTCGGACCTCCTCGATCCACGATCCCATGCCACCATCCCGTCCGACCTCCCTGCATGCCACTCTGCCCATGCTGCTGCCTGCCCCCTCATTCTTCCCCTCTTGTCTTCCTCAGAGCCCCTTATTCTTTGAGCCCTATCAATCTTCTCATGTCGCGCCTCCACTTCCGAGCGCGACATGATCGACATGAGACCAACAACAAACATCCAACCACCAAGCCTGCTCACACACAGCCTCTTTCGCAAGCCTCCCAGACACGCTTCCACCGGCTGCGATAGCACACGGGACTTTCGTACCGTAAACGCGCACGTGCCGGCTGGCAAGCCCACACGGTTCGCCAGCTCTATCCAATCCGGGATCAGGAGGACGCGAGCGTCATGTCCCCGACACTTCGTCGGAGGCCAGATGAAACGCGCTGAGAGCCTCCCGAGACGGCGAGGAGCAACAGACGCGTCAAGCACACCACCTCCCACGCCTTATCTCTCGCCGGACACACCAAAAGACGCGTCGGCCCCACACCGACGCGTCGACAAACACTCACCCTTTGAATCTGGGGCGGTCACCGTCGACACGGCCGCCGGCCTCGGACGACTCGAGGTCGTCGCGGAACGGATCCTTCGGTGGCGAGACGGACATGGCGGGCTCGAATGCGCCGGGCATACGTGGCGAGGGGCTGCGGCGGTGACCGTCTGCGATGGCTGCGAGGCCTAGGTGCGAGTTGCTGGCGCTAACTGGCTGAGACGAGCCGTTGCGGGTGACCTGGACAACGTCTATGAGCGCGTTTGCGAGCTCTTGGTTGACGTAGGACGTCGCGGGGCGGGAACGGTACGGATACTCTTGGTCCATTCGGGGGTCCGGCGCTCGGCGTCGAGGGGATGTGGGATGGGTGTGAGGGTGGGAGTAAGAGGACGCGTCGGATAAGAGACGAGACGCGTGCCGCGGGATGGGGATGGAGGGGACCGACCGGGCCGGGCTGGATGAGGCCTGAGCGCGGTGTGGCACGAGTGTGCACGAGTGATGGAGATATAAGAGGATGAGAGATGGATGGAGGTGCGTGTCAGGCGCGTGGACGGGTGGGGCGCGGGGTGGGTGGTGGTTGGAGGGGGGAGTGACCGGGGTGGAAGGGGGGTGATGGTTACAGCAGGGAGGGAGAGGTCTTGGCTGTGAGACTGGGGTGGGAGATGTGGGAGAGGTACAAGAGGTAACAAGGACGAGTGGGTGATGCCAAGTGCAAGTTGGATAGGATAGCGCGAGACAGCAACAGAGCAGTGAGAGAGGAGGAGCGTGGATGGTGTGGGTGGTTGGGTTGCCAGGGTGAGAGGGAGGCTTTAGGCCCAGGGCAGTCAGAGGGGGGGGTGGAGGGCATCGAGGGGCACCTGCTCCAAATGGCAACTGTTCCGTTTCCACGCTCATCTGTCTCACCTCTCTCTCCCAACCTGCCTCTCTCCTCTCTCTCTGCCCTCTGCTTAGTCGCGGGGAGCGCTTAAACCGTACCACACTCTCCTTCAACTCTCCTGCGGAACAATGCCTCCAAGACGCGTCTGCTCCTGGCTAGTAGTGCATCAGCTGCCAACTGCCTGACCCAAAATACGCCTCGGTACCGGGGCGGATCGCTCCACCATGCATGATTCTTTTCAGATCTTGCTCGCTGATCCGCTGATCGCTGTGATGTGGCGGGCGCGTGCCCACCGCGATCACGTCTCTTTTGGGATCTTTGGGGACGCGTTTGTGGCGGTGGGCTATGCACCAGCGATGCGTGGTGGGAAACTGGCTTATGTGCGGGTCGGACGAGTGGGGGCTCGGCAATTGTGCAGTGCTCCAAGAGGGGCAAAGGCAGCAGACAGAGGGGGCACAGGGAACAGGCGGTACCCCGGCCCGGTATCCACCGAGCCCCTTCTGCTCCAGTGCCTCTCGGGAAACACACTTTAGCAGTTCTGCCGCTTCTGACGTCCATCAGCCCGTCAGCTGTCCGGCGGCCTTGCAGCGTAGGATGTTTTGTCGGGCTATGGTAGGGCGGCGGTGGGCGTTCGGCGAGCCTGAAGCGAGGCTGGGGGTGGGCGTGGGGACGGGCAAACGGCGAGCGGAGCGAGCCACATGGGTCTGGTAGGATGATCGGGCAACGATGCTCCTCTTGAAGGCCTCCACTCGCATGGAAGTGGGGCCAACTGAGGCTATGCCGTAGTGCTGCGCGTGATCGGCACGTTCAGCACGTCAACAGGGCACTTCTTCGATGCCTGGTGTGAAAAATGCCCCGACATGGGAGCGGAGCAGGCAGGTGCGGGGACCAGTTCCGTGGTTAGTGTACGGCAGCAGTACACCCAATCACCCGCGCAGCACGGACGGAGATTGAGAGGCCTGAGAAAGCTCGGCGTCGGGTCACAGTGGGCCGCTGCGGCTTCTCACACACACATGCACACATGCTATGACTACGCGCTACGCGCTCCTCGACGCTAATGCTACAGATCCTCCATGTCATACCTGTCGCTCTCGTACTTTTGGCGGTCGCGTGCATTCTGCGCCAGCAGCCACTTCTTCTCAAAGCCCGTCGACCGGTCTGCCGTCAGCCCTGTACTAACCAGTCCGCCAAGCCTCCCTCGATTTCAAGCTTGCGCCCATGCTCAATCACTCACCGACACCGTCCCACCGATACCCTGGTGCAATGCCGAAGCGGTTCTGCGGGTACGAACCCTTGTACACCGGGCGCTTCGGGCCCTTCTTTCGCTTCTTGGACGTCTTGGCGTCAGCTTCGGCGAATCCTAGAATCCTGGGTTCTTGGTCTCGGCGTCGAGAATCGCGTCACGAGACGCGTCGCCCGACGCTCACGTGTGCACACGACGCCGAGGGGCCAAGACTGACGCTAAACTCACAGTAAGGAACTGCGCTGCAGGATCGTTCCACCGCTCGACCTCCTTCAGCTCCGCGTTCATGGCCGTGTCGTCCGCGCGTCTGTCGTTAGCGCCGTTCACTTCGTGCGAGCAAAAGCGATCTCTCGGCAAGACGTGGGGCTTGTAAGGCCCTCGAGCGCCCCTTGAGTGACAATGGGCGGGCACCATGTCTCCGGCCCAGCCTTCTACCGCCACTACCACACCCCAAAAACGCCCGCCAGACAACTACGCCAGTTCGAACACAACACTCACCGAGCAACGTCCTTCGAGGACATGGACGCTTCCTCCTTGGCGCGCCGCTCGCGCTCCTCACGCTGCTTGAAGCCCTTCGTCCACTCCTCCCGCTCCTGTTCCTTCAACTGCTCCTCGAGCTCCTCTCTCCTCGCCTCGGCTCGCAGCTGCTCGACATCAAGCACGCGGCCAGCCTGGTCACGGTGCACCGTTGCTGTCTGCTGGTCGGGTTCAGGTGACGGTGACCGATCGGCTGCAGCCGCCGCAGCCTCCTCAGCCAACTGCGCGGCGGTGCGCAGACCACCGCGCCGCTTGGTGAGCTGCGGCTTGGAGTCCGCAGCCTCGGCGGGTGCAGTTGATGGCCCGGCCTCGTCGTCGCCCGGCTCAGCCTTGACGCGGGAGGGCACTGGCAGCGCGGTGGCTCCAACGGTCGACCACGCCGACGTCCCCTTCTTGAACGTTGCGGCTCCCTTGCCAACCACAGTCGTTAGCTACAAACAAAGCGTGAGCTCACCTGGGGCGTCGTCCGCGTCGAGGTCAAGATCCCTGCGCTTCGACTTCTTCCACTCGTCCGCATCTTCCAGCACAAGCCCGCCTCCCCCGGCAACCGTGGCCGTGTAGTCCTCGTTCTTTGGGCGCTTCCTCTTCTTCTTAACGCCGGCGTGCTCGAGGATCATGTCGGCCTTGGGCCCAGACATGTATCTGAGGTTAGCTACTCCCATCATCCTGTAAGGAGACGCACTTTGAGGCCAAGTAGGCCTTCATGTTGTTGTTTGACATGGCGGAAGGTGCTCAAGCGAGTCGGCGAAAGGAGGAGGGGAGGAGCCGAGCGCGGTTGCGTCCTGCAGGACAAGCGACGCGCCTTGAGCGATGTCAGCTACTCGGGGTGCTTGTGGTCGAAGGGTATCGCGCCGTGGCAAACGAGACTTGGAGGCGGTTGGAGGCTGAGAGATGTTGTGGGTGCGAGTGACGTCTGGTGGAGGTCGGGGCAGAGAGGTTGCCACCCAACAGTGAGAGATTCAAGGTGCCTCAGTGGCAAATGCCGCAATCTTCCGGACAGCCACGTGGTTTCGGTCCAGGGAGATGAAAGGTGGGAGTATGGTGGCGTTTGTGACATTGCCTGCGCGTACGGTGGGGAGGGAAGGAAGGTGGCTCAGCAGCACCTGGGCAGGCCACGCCGTTCACTGCTTGCGGTGGTAGCCGCAGTCTCTGCCTGGCTTAGGTGTCGCGCTCGCCATCAACAAATCATTCATCACCACCACTTTTGTTCTCCTGCCTCATCATTTATACCATTCATCCCCTCCCCCCACGCCCCCTGCATCGTATCGCCCTCTTCAGCATTTCCCATCAACGCTGCAATCGCGTCTTTATCCGACGCCAATATACCCAGTCCCCCAAGCAGCAAAGCAACTTTCAATCCACCACCATCCATCCCCGCCGCTCCACGCAACCCCGCCCACCACCTCCCCTCTTCCACATCCCCGCCCACAGCATCACCACATGCCAACCGTCCACCCCCTCCCCGTCAACCCCACAACCGGTCAGCAGCCACTCGCTGCTTTGCGCGGTGCCCTCGGTGGCGGCACTTCCTCTTCGGGCGTCAACCGTGACATCCTCAAGGGGCTTCAAGATGTCGCCTGGAGTGATGACGAGGTGCGTCCAGCCCAGCCCCCAGACCCCCCTTGCGGTGCGCAGTGCGACATGGGTGGCGCATAACTCATGCCGCCGGCTCGACGCACAGCCCTCTTGCCATCTGGGCGGCAAATCGAGACTCTCTGTTCCGCTGACTCACGCCGCAGGACGACCCAGACTGCATGGTCTGCGCCGAGCCCCTCGACTTGTCTGATCAGAACTTCAAGCCCTGCCAGTGTGGTCTCGACGTGAGTGTTCCGCAGCTGCCCTTGCTGCGCCGTTCCTCAAGGACGGCCTTGCTGACATTCAGATCTGCCAGTTCTGTTACCACAAGCTCTTGCGGGACGACCCGCGCTGCCCAGGATGTCGTCGCAAGTACGACCCAGACAGCGTGGTGTACGAACCGGTCGACTTGGAAGAGTGAGTACACGCACAGCGCCTAACTGACCTCCAGAGTGCGCAAGGCCAAGGAGAAGAAGTCGAAGCGGGCAAAGATCGCCAAGCAGCTCGAGGCCATCGGCCGGCGCAACATGCTGGACACGCGCATTGTCATGAAGAACTCGGTCTACGTCGTGGGCATGAAGATCCCCGGCTCGGGTTCGCCCGACGAAGCCGTCTCCATCTTGCGCTCCAACGAGTTCTTTGGGCAGTACGGCAAGATTGCGCGGTTGCACCTTCGTGACCGCACGCACATCAGCTCGCCCTCCCCCGGGCCTGACCCCGACTCGCCCTCGACCTCAACCGGCATCTACATTGTCTACATTCGACGCGAGGACGCTGCACGCGCTATTTCAGCGCTGGACGGCATCCCGGCTCCACAGGGGCCGCCGGGCACGCTGCTCCACGCGTCGTACGGGACAACGCGGTACTGCGACGCGTTCCTCCGCGGCGTCAAGTGCGACAGCCAGGGGTGCCAGAACCTCCACGAGTGGGGGGGCGAGGGTGATTCCTTCACACGGTCCGACCTGATAACTGCATTAACCCGCCCCGCCGAGTATGACGCAAGGCAGAAGCAGCAGCAGATCCAGCCACCGCCGTTGACGCAGAAGTCTGCATGGCCCAAGCCCTCGTCCGCAGACGACTCCGACTCGTCGAACGCCTTGCCTCGGACCGCGAGCTGGGGCATGGCGCGGCCGCAGGCCCCGCGTCCCGGGTCGGCAAACGGGGGGCGCATCGCACCGGTTGGCTCATCGCGGCCAACGTCCAAGATCAACAGCAACCTCATCCCTCTTGGGGGGCGCAGCTCGTCCGCCTTTCCTCCACCTACCCCATCCCCTGTCCCTGCTGTACACAACAAGCTGGACAAGAAGAAGGAGAAGGCCCAGAGCATGGCGCGTGCGAGAAGCGGCAGTTCGAGCATTAGCTCTGCGGCCGGCCTCACGAGCGCTTCCGCTTCTCCCAAGAAGAAGGCTGTGACCATCACGATGACCCAGTCTGCGATCGGTGCGCCACCCAAGACGATCTCCTTGAACTCGACCTCGACAGCGGCGATCAAGGCGCCGTCAGAGCCTACCCCGACCACCTCGAAGGCTGCGCCCGCACCCCCACCTGGGCTTGCGCCGCCCCCTGGCCTGGCCCCGCCATCGACTGCGGCCACTACGCCCCCCGAGCCTACCCCTGCGCCCTCCGAGCCTGAGCCCTCGCTGTCCAAGCAGGCGTCGCCTGTCAAGTCGACTCTGCCTATGCGCGAGGAGGAAGAGCCTGAGGCGGGGCCGTCCCGGCAGATCTCGCCTCCCAAGCGGCCCGCTTCGACAGAGTACCCGATCCACTCGCCTTACCCCGACTTCGACGACGTGTTCATGGAGCCCGATGCGCGCAAGCAGGGCTTCGAGTTCTCGCTCGGGCTGGACGACGAGGAGCTGCAGCGGACGCTGGAGTTTGCGCACAAGATGGGCGTGTTCGAGCCATCACCCTTCGACCCGCTGTTCCAGGAGCTGCCGAAGCTGGGCATCCCGCTAGCGGCGCTGATCTCGCGCGTGGTCGAGGAGCGCAGCAACGGGCCATACGTGTACACGGGGCCCTTCTCGCCCTTCGCCCCGTCGTCGCCAGTGGAGACTTCATCGCTACCGACTTCGGAGGAGCCCAGCGTAGAGTCGACGGCGTCGGACGCGGACGCACCGCGGACAACGTCGCGATTCGAGTTTGCGCGGCGCGGGTCGTTGGCGTCGGCTGGGCGGGGGCAGAGCCCCTTCCTGGGCAACGAGTGGAATGGCGTCCCGGGTGCGGCACACCGCGCACCCAGCTCGAACGGGTTCGCGGACGACGTGCCGCGCCACTTCCACCCGGCGCTGGCGCACTTGAACGCGCACGCCCACTCGCAGTCGGTCAGCCACGGCGGTGACCAGTGGTCCACGACAGGGAGCGACTACGCCGGGCCTTCGTACTCGAACCGCGTGCCGTTCCAGCAGGCCGGGTACGGCGGCGCGTACGGCAGCCCGCAGCGTGAGCCGATGTACTCGCCGGCAACGCACGTGCACCCGGGTTACGATTACGTGTCGCAGCACCAGCAGCAGGGCCCGCCCCAGTCGCCAATGTACGCGGGGGGCTTCATGCGGCGGTTCTAGGTATGAGATGCAGTACGTTCATGAAATCGCGAACGACGGCGAGAGCGCGAGCTGTGATGCGGTGGCGACCGGTGACGAGTGCAGCATGGCACTGACAAGCTGACACGACTGACGAGCTGACGCACATGGGGGCCTCTGTTGACATGCAGCTTTGAACACGTGCAAAGGCGTCGTGCTAACATCCTGACACGTCGCGCACGGGCTGACGTAGCGCAGATATCAGAGCTGTGCATACCTTCCACCTCTACAGTCTACAGCACAATCTCAGCCTGCCACACACCCCGGAGGGCATTGAACCCAACTGCCTTCCACCCCTCCCGTCCAGCGCGGCGCCAGTCCTCGAGCGAGATGATGCCCTCAACCACGTCCCCCTTCTCGAGCAGCTCGGCCCGCACCGTGCCGGGCAGGATAGCCCCCGTCCGGGGCGTGACCCACGTCCACTCGGCATCTGAGGCCGCCGCGTCCCGCGGCATCCGGACCGCGACATTACTCGTGACCGTCTCGAGCACATTCTCCCCGTCATGCAGCAGCACCTCGGGGTGCGCGCCGGGCCCGCGCGCCGCCGCGGCATCGTACACGTCCCGCCGCTCCGTCTTGTGCGCGCGGAAACTCAGGTCGCCAGCCGCCGTCGGCTGCGAGTCGAGGTAGATGGGCCGCGGGGGCGCAGGGTGCGCGAAGGACGCGAAGGGCACGCCCGGCGGCGCGGGGAGCGCCTGCACCTCGATCTGCGGGCGGAGGAGGATGCGCACCCGCCAGTCACCGGGCCCGTCCCTGTCCCGGGCGGACAGGACGGCTTCGGTGGCCGCCCACAGCGCCGCTTCCCCGGGCCAGGCGCACCAGATGGGCCCGTCGCGCGCGGTGAAGTGCTCGTGGGCCGCGCGGAGGCGCGCGACGTGCCGCTCCCACAGCGGGATGGAGGCGCGGGTGAGGGGCGCGTCCGAGGTGGTGTACCGCGCCGTGGTGAAGAGCGCGGGGTGGTTAGTCGCAGCACTAGCAGTGCCAGCAGCCGTGGTCTAGAGTCAACTATGCATCAGGTCTATGCGCTCGCCTTGAGGCCCAGGTCGGCGGGCTTGACGTCGTCCCACTTGAACCCGTAGCCGGCACCGTCCTGCTGTCAGCTTCGCAAAGATATCAACAGCTGCGCGGAAGAGGGCCAGAGCAAACTTCGCAGACGGTACTGCCCAGACCTAACACCTCCCACGGCGAACTTACCGGCAGCGACCACTGGCGGAGGGCCTCCACGGCAGCCGCTCCCCACTCGGCGGCACGCGACGCGTCCGTGTTCCCGTCGCCTGGGAGGTCGATGATGCGCACGAGCGAGAGGTTCTCGGCCTTGATGAAGCCCGACCCCACGGCGCCCTCGAAGAGCGCGCGCAGGGGGGTGTAGAAGTTGTTCACTGATATCAGCTTCTGTGGCGCGCCGGCTAGCTGTCGGTGGAGCTTCTACTCACTGTTCAGCACGACCACGGGGAGCGAGTGCATCCCAATCTGGTTCCACGTGACCATCTCGAGCAGCTCCTCAAACGTCCCGTACCCGCCGGGGAGCACGACGAATCCTCCCGAGCTCAGCTGCGCCATCTTGGCCTTGCGCTGCCTGTCAGCGCCCCCGCCCCTGGTGTACCGGCCGGCGACCCGTGCTCACCTCGTGCATGCTCCCGACCACCTCCATGGTGAGCCGCCCGTCGTAGTTGTCCGCGAGCAGGTCCTTGCCGATGCCCTCGGCCGACTTGGCGGCGGCGGCGTGCGCGGGGTTGGCGTCGCGCGAGGGCACAGGCGTGCTCTCGGCTGCACGGGCCATGAGCGCTCGGGGGAGGACGCCGTGGACGAGACCGCCGGCCTCGAGGGCCGACTGCGAGACGACACCTGGGGTCAGCTCTCGCGTCTCAGGAGGGTGAGTGGTGGCCGCGGAGGGGTGACATGGGGTGGCGGGGGGTGGCCGGAAGGGCCGCGGCATCGCCGAAGTGGCGCCGAGGGAGGTTGTGGTGGCGTGGCGGTGGCGACGAAACAGAAGAAACAGAAGGGTGGTGTGGGTGCCAAGGAAGAGGAGACTCACCCATGAGACCACGACGGCCGCCACCGTACACGACGGGAATCTGCGCGTTCGCCAGCGCGGCGCCAACACTCTGGGCTGCGGTGGCGTACATCGCGTCCGCGCCAGGTGACGAGGCGCAGCTGATGTCAGCTCCTCGAATGCTCCGGAGCTCACAAGACGCAGACAGGCTTGCCATAGTCCGCGTCGACGGGGAAGGGGGAGGGGGAGGCGCGGGAGGGTGTGCTGGCCATTGTGAGTGAGTGTACAAGTGGAGCGGTTGAAACGTGCATGGAATGACTCGAACTCTCGGAAAGTCAACCGGGGCGGACTGCGGGGCCCACGACCGCCACATCGGAAATTTCCACGTGGCAGGTTTCCCACGGTGTGACTGCATCGTCACTGTGAGGCCGCGGTGCCACGCGCCCGTGCTCTCTCCCGTCCTCAGCTCCTCATCTTCTCAACTTCGGCGCGTCCTCGTCCTTTCATCTCCTTCCTCCCTTCCACTCACTCCCCCTCACCCCACCTCTAGCCACCATGTTCATCCTTGTGCGTGCACCGAGCGCCGTCCCGCGCACTCGAGCGCCGTCCTGCCTTTGCGCTGGTCCGCTCCGAGCAGGATCGCGCGGGACAAGGCAGCCCCGCCACCTTTCTCGAAAACTCGGCTGACAACAGAACTGGTTCTGGGACATCCTCGCCCAGCTGGGTGAGTCCATGCACACTCCTTAGGCGTCGCTAACTCCAGGCCTCATGAACAAGAGTGCGTAGCTGAGAAGTTGAAGCGGACTGCAGCTAACGACAGACGCCAAGCTCCTGTTCCTTGGCCTCGACAACGCGGGCAAGACGGTGCGTGTTGCTGGCGACGGGCAATGGCGTGTGACTGCAACGGGGAGGGTGACTGCGGTATGGTGGGGGCGCTATGACGGCGTCGATCTGCGACAGCGCAGCCCCTGCGGTCGTTGAGGACTGACGCTGCGATGCGCAGCCAGAGATCTCGCAGAGGCTGCGATGCCTTCCTCCATGCCCCACCTTCCCCGGCCGCCGAGGTCGCTTCGCTCGCACGCGCGCTCGCGCCGACGCTGACCGCAGACCCTGCTCCACATGCTCAAGAACGACCGCCTCGCGACCCTCCAGCCCACGCTTCACCCCACGTCGGAGGAGCTCGCGATCGGCAACGTCCGCTTCACGACCTACGACCTCGGTGGACACATGCAGGCCCGCCGCCTGTGGCGCGACTACTTCCCCGAGGTTGACGGCATCGTCTTCCTCGTCGACGCCGCCGACACCCAGCGCTTCGGCGAGAGCAAGGCCGAGCTCGACTCGCTCCGTGAGTGGAACTCCTCCCCCCACATTTATCCCGCCCCGCAATGTCTTGGCGCCGTCGTCTGGCTCGGTGGCCACCTTCCCCCCGGCTTCACTCGTTGTTGGCCCCCGCTGACTCCCAGTCTCGATCGAGGAGCTCGCCAACGTCCCCTTCCTCATTCTTGGCAACAAGATTGACGCCGTCGGCGCCGTCTCGGAGGAGGAGCTCCGCCACCAGCTCGGCCTCTACCAGACCACCGGCAAGGGCAAGGTGCCCCTCCGGGACATCCGCCCCATCGAGGTCTTCATGTGCTCGGTCGTCATGCGCCAGGGCTACGGCGAGGGCTTCCGCTGGCTCTCCCAATACGTGAGTAGGATACCATCGGCGTCGACCAGCTCCGCATCTCCTACATAAGCTGACAGCAGATTTAAGCCACTCTGTGGCGCTAGAGGCCTCGGCCCGCGGCTGCGGCATGCATTGTGGCATATCTGATTCGTCCCTAGCCGCTGTTGTCCGTCACTGACATGATGCATAACTATGTGGTTGTACTAGAACAATGAACTACTCGCCGCGACGCGCCCGCGTCCTCGTCGTGCGCTTGCGAGGGCTTCCCGCCGCCGTGCTCGCCACACTGGGCGTGGGGCTCCCCCGCTCGCTAGCGGCCGTACGCCGCGTCCGCCGCACCGGCGTCTCACTCACATCACTCGGCGCCTCGCTCGGCGCGCGCGCGCTCTTCCGCGTCGAGACGGGCGCAGCCGCCTTGCCCCTCGTGCGCTTGGCAGCGGGCTCGGGCTCGGCGGCCTTGGCGGCCTTGCGCGTGCGCGGCGTCTCCCCAAACGCGCCGGGGATCTTGGGCTCCTCCTCCTCCTCCTCAACGGGCTCGACGGTCGACGCTCTCGAGCTCGCGCGCGTGCTCCGCCGCACGCGCGCTTTTGGCGTCTCGGCGGCGGCGCTAGCCTCGGCCTCGAGCGCCTTCTCGCTCTTCTTGGTCGCGCGCTTGGGCCGCACAGGCGTGGGCGCAGGCTCGCCCTCGGGTATGGGTGCCTCGGAGGGGGCGCGGGACGCCGCGCGCGTGTTGCGGCTGGGCGGCGTCGGCTCCTCGGGCGGCTGGGAGCGGTTGCGCGTCGAGCGGCGGAGCGGCGCGTCGTCCGTATCGTCCTTGATCACCTTCTTCGGCTTGCGCGCGGGCTTGGGCGTGACTGCGGGCTGCACGAACGGCGAGGCGCTGGGACGGGGCGGGGAGGGCGCGCGCACGGGCGCAGGCGCAGGCGAGCGGGTGGGGGAGGTGTGACGCGACGAGGCGGATGGGGCGGTCGAGTCGGCCTTGGGGCGCGGGCTGGCGAAGCGGGGCGGCCCGCCGAACGGCGAGGACGCGCCGTTGCGCGACGGCGTGTCGAGACCGAGAGCGCGCTGCGCCACGCGCACGGGCTGGGGAGCGATGGGAGCAGGTGTGGACGGCGCGACGGGGGCGGCGCGCTCTGGTGTCCCGACCGCAGCGGCGTCTGCGTACGATGCGGGCGGGGGCACCGTCTGTGCGTGCGCCTGCGCGGCCTCCACCGCAGGGACAGCGGGCGGGAGCTCGTCGACCATCTCCCAAGAGCCGGCCATGTCGACGTCGCCGTTGCCGTTCGCCGTACCGTTCGCCATCGCGCCGCGCTTGTAGTCCTCGCCCAGGAGGATGCGGCGCTGCGCCTCGGGGAGGATGTCGATGAACTCGCGCACCATCTCGCGGCGGCGCTGGCGGTCGGCCGGGGCGGCGTCGCTCGCCAGCTCGCGGTCGAGCGCTAACGTCTCCTCGTACTTGCCCGCGTGGACGAGGCGGAGGGTGACCAGGTCGTGGAGGAGGCTGCGGGCAGGCGGCGAGATCTCGCGTGGGGGGTGCGCGAGGAAGTGGACGAGGTGCGCGCTCTCCTCGTCGTGCAGCGCGAGGTGGAGGAGCTCGCGCAGCGCGCGCGGCTGCGCCGTGTGCGTCCCCTTGCCTGCCGGGGTGCGGGGCGCGCCGAGGGCCCAGCACCACACGGCCTCGCGGCCCTTTGCGCGGGCCGCGTCGTCGTCGAGGGAGCGGATGACGCCAAAGGCGGCGCTCATGCCCGCGACGCTCGCCTTGGCGAGGAGGGCGGCGTTGCGCTCCGTGTCGCTCCCGAGCTCGCGCGCGTCCAGCAGCTCGTAGACTAGGCGGAGGGCGGTGGCGGGCGGGCTGACGTCCGTGAGGGCGCGCACGACCTCGGGGACAAAGTTGAGCTCGGAGATGGCGGGGTCGCTGAGCGCCGCGACGCCCTCGGCGTACCGCCCGTGGTCGAGGAGCCAGTACCCGTCCATGAACACGCGCCAGGTGCGGGGCAGGCAGCGGGCGCGCACAAAGGCGGCCTCGCGCTCGTCGCTGGCGTCCGTCTCGGAGGCGCTGTCGACGTCCATGCCCCCATTGGCGCTGGGTGATGGGGCAGCGGCCTGGTCGCGCACGAGGTAGTAGAGGAAGCAGTCGCGCTTGAGGCGGTCAATGCGCGCCGTGCTGTGGATGGCGTGCAGCAGGCGGCGGAAGGCGGCGGGCGTTGTTGGGGGGTAGAGGGCGGGGCCTGGGGTCAGCTAATCCACCCTTCATAGCTGAACGATCGCGGGGCCCAGGCGGGCGGAACGAGCAGAGGCAGCTGGGGGATAGAGACAGGCGACACATCGCCGCACTCCGTCCCCCACTGCGCTGTTGTGATGCGCGATGCCGCACTCACCATCAATGTCTGCGAACGCCAGCAGGCGATCGAAGAACAACCTCCCGTCCGGCGAGGCCTTGCGGCGCGCGCCAATGTCCGAAGCGTCGCGGTAGGATGCGGACGCCAGGTCAAAGTGCCGGAGGACGGTGTTTGGGAGCGCGTAGTCGTCTGCGCTCATGGTGGATGTGGATGTGTCTCTGTTGTTAGAGCTGAACAGAGTGAGGTAACTGTTGGTGTGGACAACTGGAAATCCACAGTCCAGGGCCAACACAACACGCCACACAGGCCACGTGGCGGGGTTAGCGGGAATGCCGGATCAAGACTGCCGGTGGAGGTCGGCCACTTGGACGCAATCTCGCCAGACATTCTCCACTGCTTGTTTATCTGCCCAGCATGGTCCTCTTCTTCACCTCCAAGGGTGAGCTCGACAGCCCTGGGTTCTAGCTAACGGCAGCCGTCTCCCCGCCCGTCACCATCTACATGTGAGATCCAGCCACGCGCGCAGCTGACCACAGGGGACGGGACAAGGTCGAGAGTGCGTTCGCCTGAGCGGAAGGCGTGTGGTGCTGACGGCAGACGAGGAGCTGCTCAAGTATGGTCTGCCGACGGATGTGTGGTTCCACGTCGAGTGAGCTGCATGATGACGGGAGAGCTGACAACAGCAAGCTGAGCTCGGCCCACGTCTACCTCCGGCAGAGCGAGGGCGAGCCGCACGGCGCGTGGGATGCGCTCCCGGCGGCGCTGGTGAACGACGCGGCGCAGCTGGTCAAGGCGAACAGCATTGAGGGTGGGTGGGGGGATGCGGCCGGGCGGCCGGATCGAGGCTGGGACCTGGGAAGGAGGCCAGCTGTGAGGAATGTGTGAGCTGATACCAGGCAACAAGAAGGACAACATCACCGTGCGCTTCCCCCACGCGTAGCTGACGCAGATCATCTACACGCCCTTCACGAACCTCAAGAAGACGGGGGACATGGCCGTGGGGCAGGTGTCGTTCCACTCGGACAAGAAGGTCAAGCGCGTCAAGATCAGCACGCGGGACAATGCGATCGTGAACCGGTTGAACAAGAGCAAGGTCGAGCGCGAGGTGGACCACGAGTCGGAGCGGCAGGAGCGGCTGCGCGCCGAGGGGAGGAAGAAGAAGGCGGAGGCGATCACGAGGGTGAGTCTCGGGTGGGGAGTGGCAGAGGTGGGGAGGGTCACCTGACCAGTGGAAGGCGAGAGGGGAGAGCCATTGAAGACGAGGGAGGGAGGGTCTCCCATGGTTTATGGGAGCAGCAGGGCGGAGAGGAGACTGACACCGGCGTTGTTGAGAATGACACCGGCCGCACCGGACCTGATGGGTGCCACGGCGAGCGTGGGAGGCGTGTTGCGCGCGGACATGAACCCCACAGCTTCGTCGTGTGCAGCGCTCGAAGTGAATGAAAGCGCAAATAATGATGTGTGGCAATGGCGACGTGTGGAAACCAGCGCTGACAGCAGCAACAAGAAGAGGCCGAGCAGAAGCGCAAGTGGGCCGAGGACAAGGCCGCGCGTTCCTACGACGGCATGTTCACCGAGGAGGCGATCGACGGGGCCAAGGACGACTGGAGCGACGACGACTTTATGTAGCGCGGCATTCTCGGGGCACTGCCTCGGTCCGACCTCACACACTCTCCTTGGCCATGCTATTACTGTCACATGCTGCTCGGTCCCAGCCGGCGGGGTCCATTTGACGACTGCCGCGGCTCTGGCAAGACATGCCCGAGACCAAAGGTCGCTAAAGTACCCGCGATAGGATCCGGTCCACCGCCGCTCGGGAGCAGCATGACGCCGGGTGCGCGTGAGGCGCGCGATAAATTCAGCCCCAATTGTGAGCCGTGCCGCCGCAGATCTCCCGGCCCAGGACGCTGGGACGCGACGTGGTCCGGCACCATCGTGCGGCGCCATGGATCTGCCACTCGGGCAAGCGTTGCCGGCTAGGACCGAGGATTGCCCCAGCGGAGCCTGGACCGCTGAATGGCCGTACGCAATCGAGGAATGTTAGGCGGTGGATTCCACGGCTCGTCAGCGTGGCATGTGCATCACCGGCAGTTATTAATGCCGCCGGGGGCGGGGGCGAGGCTGGATGCGAAGCTGGGGGCGAGGGTAGATGAAGGGGAGGGGAAAACAGGGAGATGGCGGGAGTACGCCTCTGCCGGCATGGTGCCACACAGAATGCACTCCACGTTGCTGGCGGTGCTGGTGTTTCATTATTGGCGGAATGGAGCGTGTATCCCGTGCGGCGTCGACGGTATTTAGTGCAAGTGGCAGGCTGTGATAACAAGGCGGCTGGCCAGTGGACGTGGTGAGGAGCGCTGAACTCTGATTGCATGTGCCCCCGCGGCCACAAATACAATTTCTGAATGACCGCCTGAGGGCATGCAGGTCGGAATGGTTGAGGTTTGTGCCGCGCACATAGAGCCAGAGCGACGAGCTGGCTCGGTGGCCCCCGCTGGCTCGTCCTGTAGTCGAGGACGTGTGGCGTGCCCACCTCCCCAACGAGGGAGAGTCGGACCCTGTCCTCGTC
>JAMALN010000756.1:0-19029 GCA_023630115.1 Cutaneotrichosporon sp. PK4640 | reverse complement strand
GGGGTGACGATGTCGACTTTGGGCGCTTGGACGAGTGCTTTCACCGCTGGTGACGGCGAGCAGTCGATTGACTAACTGGGTGAACCGTAGTGGCTGAAGAGCGGCAGAGAGTGAGAGAGTGAGAGTGTGAGAGAGAGGAGAGGAGAGCGAGGGAGTGCGCAGAGTGGGCGCCCGGTTCGATCGTGCCGGTTGTGCCTGCCCCAGACACCACGTGGTTGGTCCCCCGCCTCGCGCCTCGCCTCTCTTCACCCTCGCTCGTGTGCTTTACCCGAGCCTCCCTCTCCTTTGCTCTCAACTGAGGGTGCTGGTGAGTCGCCGGTGACTACTGCGAGGGCACTCTGAGTGGTCGAGGCAGCACCATGGGCGGAGCTTGCCACTCTGCCGCCGACGGAGAGGCAGCCACCGCTGTTGACGGAGATGCGGAGATGTGGAGACGCAGAGGATCATGCCAAGTCCCACCTGCCACACTTCCCACGACGCGAGACGCAAGACGCAAACTCTATGATATCCATGCTCATGCCGTCTACAAGGGTAGAATTACAATCTGCGAACCCGTCTACTGCTCCAAAGCGGGGAGGACCTGGCCCTCAACGGCGCCGAAGCCGATGCAGTACCCGTCACCCTTGGCGACGGCGCTCATGCGCACAAGGTCGCCGTCGCGCAGGAACGTCATGTCCGTGCGCTTGCCCAGGGCGTAAGGCTCCTTGCCGCCGTGCGACTTCTCGAGGAGCGAGCCGAGGCCGTCGCGGCGGGGCGCCGAGATGGTGCCCGAGCCGAGCATGTCCGAGGGGCGGAGGCGGCATCCGGTGCACGAGTGGTGGGCCCACATCTGCGCAAAGGTGTAGTAGAGGTGCTGGGTGTTGGAGAGCGAGACCTGCTCAAACTGCTCCTCGCCCTCGGGCTTGATCTCGACCTTGAGAGGAATGTCGTAGTTGAAGCCGTCCTTGTCCTGGAGGTAGGGGAGGAGCTCAAACTCGTGCTCGTACTGCTTGGTCTTGAAGGGCTCAAGGGCGGCGGGCGAGACGACCCAAGGAGAGATCGAGGTGCAGAAGTTCTTGGAGAGGAAGGGGCCGAGGGGCACGTACTCCCACGCCTGGATGTCACGGGCGCTCCAGTCGTTGAGGATGACGAGGCCAAAGGTGCGGCGACGGCACTCGGCAGGCGAGAGACGCTCACCGAGCTTGGTCTCCTTGCCACCGTAGATGACACCCATCTCGAGCTCGTAGTCGAGCTTGCGGCAGGGCGAGAAAATGGGCTGCTTGTCTCCGGGCTTGTCGAGGATCTGGCCAACGGGGCGGTGGAAGGGGGTGCCCGAGATCACGACTGACGACGCACGGCCGTGGTAGCCGACGGGGAGGTGCTTCCAGTTGGGCTGGATGGCGTTCTTGGGGTCACGGAAGAGGACGCCGCAGTTGAACGCGTGCTCGTACGAGGCGTAGAAGTCGGTGTAGTCGCCGATGGTGATGGGCATGTGCATAGTGGCGTCCTTCTGCTCGACGAGGAGCGAGGCGTCGCTGGCGATGGGCGAGTTGGCGCCGAGGATCTCCTGCACGAACGAGCGGAACTTGGCCCACTCCTCGGGCTCGCGGGCGGCGAGGGCGTCGAGGGTGCCCTGGGGTCAGCACAAGCTCCGGTCGCTCGGGGTAAGATGGCCGTTGGGTGCGGGGTAGGTGGTGACCATGAGCGACCGGTCACCAGCCATCGAGACAGGGGCCCATCAGCCGGCTCTCACGGCTGGCTCTCCTGACTGCACTCTCCTGGCGCTTCACCTGGCTCCCAGGCCACGGTCAGACTCACCTTCTGGACAACCTCGGCCGGGACGGGCGCCTTGCTCCAGTGCTGGGTGCGCGAGAGCGCGTCAAGGTCGAGGATCTTGTCGCCGATGGCAACACCGGGGCGGGGGCCCTTGTCGCCGGTCGAGAACACGCCGTAGGGGCAGTTCTCGATGGGGAAGGGGCAGTCGGGGGCGTACTGGACGAAGCTCTGGCCGGGCATTTTGCTTGGGGTGGGTGGGAGAAAGATGAGGATGCGAGCAGGGGGCCGGTTGCTTTTATCGATGCACCCCAGAGGCCCAGAGCCGCAGAGGCCCAGAGAGGGCAGAGGGGGAGGACAGTTGCAGGCGTCATCACCTCAGCTGCACTGATACGGCTATTCCAAGATTGATCCGGCACATGGTTTTCCCGCTTTCCTCACTTCTTTGCACCTGGAACGGGGCAGTCACCGACAATCTTCCGCCCAGCTCTCTCTGCTCCCTCTCTCTGCTCGGCCGTTAATCACCATGCATGGCTCGGGACAGGCGAGGTGTGTCTCACCAGACCTCTGCCTGATACATAGATAGGACGGGCCTCCGTCTGTCACCATCTGACTAAGATGTCTGCGTTTCAGGAGTCTCCGCACCGCAACCCCCACTCAGCGTGTTCATGCGGCGTCTTCCCCACACGGCTGACTCCGCCCCCCACAGCGTGGCGTACTTTACTCTTCTCCCTAGCTCCCTACTACTCTTCTCCCTCGCTGGGATAGCTGAGAAACCGATGTGGCTGGGCAAGTCAGTCACTCTGCCTGTGTTGTGTGAACAGCCGGTGACTGTAGATCTCGCTCCTGGTCTGATAGGCTCAGACCCACAGCACATGACCTCGGTCATCATAGCGAGCTGCGAGCCTGGGTGCCGGTTATCAGTCGCGTCTGCCCAACCACAACCCAGTTCCAGAAGTCAGCTGGACTTCGGATGTCCGGTTACTCGAGTTGATTGCTTGGGAACCTGGGTTCTCGGCGAACACGAACCTTGGTATCGCTGCGGGAGCGGGCTGAGGCTCCAGACCGCCGTCGCCGTCGTTGCCCAGCAGGACTCTACTCCTTGCCAGGCACATCCCTTGACCATCTCTACTGTACGAGTACTCGAGCGTTGGCTGATAGACGTTGCAAGTGGGATGGTATGCTAGATATTGCTAGGACAGGATGCCACAGCACCGTACGGCCGCGCAAGTAGATGGTGCAGGTTCGGCGCCGGCTCGATTAAGCTTAACCCGGCTCGTATCAGACATGCGGGCCTGGTAAATCAAAACACCAACGGTGTCAAGAGTCCGCACCTGACTGGTATCCGTCCCAGGACCCGCAAAGGCACTGTAGTACGGCTGGCGATCGTACATGGCCTTGCGGGAGTCGCCCCAGAGTCGGGAGCGAACTCGGACCGAGCGGACTGCTTCGCATCCGCCTCCTGGCTCCTGAACACGTCCCCCGAACTTGCAGCGTGTCGCAGCCTACTCTGCAAGGTCCAGCCAGTTGCCATCAAGCCGTCAGTCAGAGCGAGCATCAGGTGATGCAGTTCACGTGAGGCGTTGTTCGGTTGGGGGAGCCTGGACCGAGCGAGCGCGCGATCGGTTGTAGGGCAGTCTGCGGGTCCCGCACCAAAGCGGCGTCGCACAGGCCCGCAGTTCACACTCACCCAGCGACTTGGAGGTTCCCTCACACTGCTGACACAGAAGACAGAAGCACTTGTGTTTTACCCGACACGGTGAGGGAGTTGGGTGAGCGGGGGTGAGAAGAGAGGGTATACCCGAAGTGGTGTAGCCGGGTAGCCGCTTGATCAGGCGAGTGAACCGGTCCGGATTGCGGAACGAGTCGAGATCGACCACTCAGATCATCTCCCGAGGTCATGCGCTCCTCTCTAATCTCTGCTTGGGCGCGTCCTGGCCCAAGTGTACGTGTGCCCCGCTGTCCCCACATGACCTCCCCCCCGGTCCCCCATGTCTGTGCCCAGGTAGACCCTCCACTGCCCACCAGGTGACCGAAAGGTGACCGAGAGTGCTACTCATCCAGTGAGTGTGGTATACCCGACCCACACAGCTGAGACAGCTTATAAGCTCGTGCTGCTCTCGTCTCTCCCACCATCAGCGCACGCATCAAGCACAATGTCTTCCAAGCTCAGCGCCTTCGACCTCAACAACATCCAGCTCGGCTTCAACAGCCAGACGCTCGCCATCGTCGGCGTCGCCCTTCTCGCCGTCAGCGTCGTCCAGTACCTCCGCTACGCGCGCGGCCAGATCCACCTCCCCGGCCCCACCCCGCTCCCCATCTTTGGTAACCTCCTCCAGCTCGACGACGTGAGTCACATCCCCCATGGCAAGCCCAGATGACAGCGCTGACTTGCAGGACGCCGCCCAGACTTACTACAAGTGGTCCAAGAAGTACGGTGCCGTCTACAAGGTCACGCTCGGCGAGCGCGAGGTCGTCGTTGTCAACACTGCTGAGGCCGCCAAGTACCTCTTCGGCGACCTTGGCAACATCTACATCTCGCGCCCCCTGTTCCACAACTTCCACAATGTCGTCTCGTCGTCTGCTGGCTTCACCATCGGCTCGTCGCCCTGGGACGACTCGTGCAAGCGCAAGCGCCGTGCCGCTGCCACCGCCCTGAACAAGACCGCCGTCCAGTCCTACGTCCCCATCATCGACCGCGAGACCCTCGCCCTCATCGAGGACATCTACCGTGACTGCGGCAAGGGCACCAAGGAGATCAACCCCTACTCGTACCTCCAGCGCCTCGCCCTCAACGTCTCGCTCGTCGTCAACTACGGTGCGCGTCTCGACGACATTTCGGACACCATGTTCCACGAGATCATCGAGGTCGAGACCGTTGTTGCCAACTTCCGCTCGCTCTCCAACGACATGGCCGACTACGTTCCCCTCCTCCGCTACCTCCCCACCTCCAAGGGCACCGTTGACGTCGCCGAGGACGCTCGCAAGCGCCGCGACAAGTACATGAAGAAGATGCTCGACGACCTCAAGGCCCGCGTCGCCAACGGCACCGACATCCCCTGCATCATGGGCAACATTCTCAAGGACCCCGAGGCCCAGCTCACTGAGCTCGAGCTCTCGTCGATCTGTCTCTCCATGGTCTCGGCTGGTCTCGACACCCTCGCCAACACGTTCATCTGGTCGGTCGGCTACCTTGCCAAGCACCCCGAGATCCAGGAGAAGGCGTTCAAGGCCATCAACGACACTTACCACGGCGCCATCCCCGACTCGACCGAGGAGACTGTCGAGTACATTACCGCCCTCCACAAGGAGTGCTCGCGTTACTTCTCGGTCCTCAAGCTCGCGCTTCCCCGCGCTACCATCGGCGACTCGGAGTGGCGCGGTGTCCACATCCCCGACGGCACCACCGTCTTCCTCAACGCCTGGGCCATCCACCACGACGCCGAGCGCTACGGTGACTTTGAGACCTTCCGCCCCGAGCGCTTCATGGACAAGTCCGAGGCCAACCAGCAGGCCCACTACTCGTTCGGTGCCGGCCGTCGCATGTGCGCCGGTGTCCACCTTGCCAACCGCGAGCTCTACGTCGCCTTCTGCAAGCTCATCTACTTCTTCAAGCTCGAGCTCGGCTCGGAGGACTTTGACATCAACCCTGCCACCGCCTGCTCGAACCCCCGTGGCCTCTCGAGCCAGCCCCACCCCTTCAAGATTAAGTTCGTCCCGCGCGACGCCGACACCATCGAGGACTGGATCGCCGATGAGAAGAACCGCGCCGAGCTTAAGCTCGCTGCTTCGATGACCAACAAGCAGTAAACGGTCACCACCACACCCCCCTCCTCCCCCTCCCCCCCGCATAAAGACCCAGACTCATTGGGATGTCAGTAGTAGAGATTGTACCAGGGATGAGATCGCATTGCACAGAACTGTTCGAGGGAGCTTTGTGGAGTGAGGCGGGGCAGTGTGGGGCTCAACAGGTGCAAGGACGGGCGGAAAGGGGCCGAAGCGTCCGAGCTTGCACAAGGTTGCTGATCATGCCCACGGCTACCTGGTCTGTGCAGCGCTCGCACCGCTCCGACGTTCCCAAGTTCCCACAGTCTGAGGAGATCTCAGAGAATCAGCTGACTGAATGGACCCTCGGATGTCGCTCACTTCCGGCCTCGATCACCGAGTATGTATCTCCTCACCGAGGCCTCACCGACATCTTGGCCATCTGATCATGTGCCGCTAATCCGACGTCTCTCAGTGGCTCCCACCATACCACACGGTGCTGAAGGCCGAGGCCGGACCTGTCTGTGTACCTCGGCGCGTACCTCGTTTAGGAACACGGGACGCAGCCACGACCTCGGAAAGTCACCTGGCCATCGGCATGATCGGGTCGGGTAAAATTACCCCGCAGCGGCTCGGATAAAGCGTTTGATAATCTTGGATTCCCCGAACCCCCTATCGGTGCTCGGTGGGCCGTCCTCTCCCCTCCCCCAGTCCGGTGACAAGCCAGATGATATACGAGCACCACGCATGCAACTTGCTCATCACTACTGCATCCTCACTCACCATGTCCAAGCCCGAGCTCACCCTCTACACCTACTTCCGCTCTTCGGCGGCCACGCGTGTCCGCACCCTCCTCTCGCTCCAGGGCACGCCCTACGAGAGCGTCTACATCCACCTCCTCAAGGGCGACCAGAAGACAGACGACTACACCAAGCTGAACCCCTCCGCGGCGGTGCCGACCCTCAAGGTTGTCGAGGGCGGTGACGAGTGGTACCTCACCCAGAGCGCGGCGATCATGGAGTACCTCGACGCCACGTTTGGTGCCGACGCCAAGTGCGGCTCGCTTATGCCCAGCAGCGAGAAGGGCAAGGCGCTGGTGCGGAGCATCATCGACGTCCTCGTGTGCGACATGCAGCCGCTCGCCAACCTCAAGACTCTGCAGAAGGTCAAGGCGATGGGGGCCGACAGCGAGGTGTGGGCCAAGGAGGTCAACGAGGCCGGGCTGAAGGGTGAGTCGGCGAGTCGTGGACATGCTGACACCAGCGCTCGAGGGCCTGCTCAAGAAGTACTCGGGCGGCAAGTACGCGTACGGCGACAGCTTGACGCTCGCGGACGTCGCTCTCGCACCGCAGATGTACACGTGTCTCCGGTGAGTTGCCGCTGAAGGCTGTTGGAGGCGGACGGTGGATACAATGACGCAGGCGCGTGAGCTGTGGCCCCACCCGCCTGCATTGATGACAGCTGGAGAGGCGCTGACCGCAGCTTTGGCGCCAACCTCGCCGACTACCCGACTTGTGCGGCCGTGTTCAAGCACGTCTCCGCCCTCCCCGAGTTCATCGCCGCGGACTGGAAGCACCAGCCTGACACGCCCGAGGAACTCCGCGCGTGATGGGAGCGCTAGAGAATAGAAGTACGCATTGTATTACATGGCAAGGGCGAGTGTGACTGACTTTGACTTGACACCTTACTGATGGGGCGCCAGCGTAACAGGAATGCTCGCGGAATGCTCCGCGAGCACCCTACTTGGGCGCCGCGGCCAGCGGGATGGGCGCGACGGGTACGCGGATGCGCGGGCTGGGATTGCGCGAGGGGCTGCGCGAGGGCTGGATCAGCCAATTCTGGAAGACTCTTACACGGCGGACCAGGAAGCCCGTGGGCGACGCGGGCGCCGATGCCTGCCGTCAGCTCTTTCCAGACTGTACTCACGCGGCGGCCGAGGAATCCCGTCGGCTCGAGGTACGATGCGCAGCTGGGGCTGTCGGATGCGTCCTGTGTGAGCCGTCTCTTCCCTCACTCACGACAAAGACCTCGGGCGTGGGCGTGGTGCCGACCTCGCGCTCGCCCTTTTCCCCGACAATGGTCTCCCGCAGCTTGGCGGCCGCGGCCTCCTGCGCCTTGCGGGCGATCTCGTCGCGCTCGTGCTGCTCTGCCAGCCCCGACTCGACCTCGAAGAATGTGCGCACGCAGGCGACGACGAGGGCGACGGAGCGGCAGCGCCCGAATGCTTCGGCGTACGAGGCCGGGTCGAAGGTGGCCGGGAAGAGGCCCAGGAGAATCTCGTTTGCGATGTCAATCGCCCGCGAAATGTGGACCACCGACGTCGAGGTGGGCGGGATGCGCTCGATGTGCAGACGCAGCTTGGTGCCGCTCTGCACCTCGAGGGGGTGCGGCTTGGCGGGGCCGTCGATGGTAGGCGTCGTGAGGGGGTCCATGGTGATGTGAGAGAGTGTGAGAAGCAGACGATACACTACTCTGAAAGTGGGTGGCCTAACGGTGGCATGCTCACACACACCGCCACACACGTCACAGGCGATGGCATCATGCGCCCGGAATGCATCAAGACTCGAGATCCCACGTAAACATCGCCGCGGGTTCCATACTTGGCACGTTGGGCAGGAGCAGCGGCTCCCAGAACTCTTGGAGCTGCGGTCAGCGTTGCTTGGTCTGGTATCTCACCAAGTCCTCGGCGCTTTGCACGTTGTCCGGCAGCTTGGGCGCGTCGGGGGAAACGGTTGTCGCAGGAGATGCGCTCACCGTCATGGCCGTGCGCCCCTGCACTGCGCGCTTGACGAGGCGCGTGCGCCACCCCAGCAGCTCGACGTCGTTGAGCCCCTCGCCCTCCGAGTCGTCCCCTCGCCCCCGGTTATCCTCTGTTCCCATGCCATTCCCACTCCCTCCGTTCCCACCCGCCCCGCCACTGGCGCCCTCCTCGGCTCGCCGCATGCGCTCCCCTGCGCGTGCTCGCAGCCGCTGCAGCCACTTGAGGTTTTGCACGATGCGAGAGCTCGAGTTGCCCTGCACCACAGACGAGTAGAGGTTTATCGCCTTGTCGAACAGCGCCAGCGCGAGCGGCGCCAGCGGATTCCGCGGGTTCTCAATCACTAGCGTTGCGGCACACACGGCCGCCGTGAAGAGGTGGTACCAGATGTACCAGTGGCGCGCCGAGACATTGGGGTGTAGCGCGTGCACCTTGGCCGTCATGAGGACGATCATCTGAGGTCAGCTCGTTCGTGAGAGACGTACATTGCACCGCTCCACGATGGTGAGGTATGACTGGCCGTACGCGCTTAGCGTAGGGTCGGCCACCGGCTCGTGCAGCGCCGCGACGTAGTACTGCCGATGGAGGGACACCATGACCTCGCAGATGTTGAGCGCCAGCGTGTACTGCTGCAACGTGCGCTGGACATCGCGGCGGCTCTCCTCGGGCGAGTCGCGCACCGCGTCTGCGGGGTCCGAGTACCGGCTGGGCCGGGCGAGGAGGGCTGCACGGAAGCGCAGTGCGTACGGGATGCTGTTCTCGAACTCGGCACTACATCAGCGTAGTCTGGATGGAGACGTACACCTTCTCGTGGAGCGCCAGCACGGCCGAGTAGGCCTTTGGACGCACGTCCATCGCAAAGTCCAGAACTTGCTGCCCAAGGACGCTGACCTCGAACTTGAGGGAGGAGAATGAGCGCTCCGGGCCCGGGTCGGCGGGGAACTGGCAGTCGATGTGGTGTGCGGGGATCGTGGCGCTGTGCGTTAGGCGGTAGTTGGCTTCAGCTCACGATCTGGAGAAGCAATTGGCCTGCAGCACGTCGGCGGTCTGGCACTCCCAGAAAACACGGCGACGCTCCTCAACCAGCTCGGGTGAGAGGTTCCACCGCGTGCCGTCGCGGTGCAGGCCCATCTGGGGTCAACTGGGGAACACGGCGCAGCTCACAGCCTGGATTGTACGCATGGCGAGGCCCCAGATAGGCCACGCCGTGTCGCCATTACGACCCTCCTCCGACTGCCTGCTGTTAGCTATCGCCCATCACGTGCACGGACAAGCAGTAGTGCCCCATTATTAGCTGCTGTCAGCTCTTTATGCGTCGACTGACTCACCAGCGCCCGTACCCCCGCCAGCGTGTTGTGCACAAGGAACTTGCCCTTCGTCAGACACAGCCGCGCGGCAGTGTAGTACTCGACATTGACAGGATCATTGGGCGGGAGCTCGAGGTCGTGCAGCGCGCCGAACGCCATTGTGATGAACACGATCGCGAGCTCCTGCGCGGACACGGACCGCGCCGCCCCGCGTGATGGCAGCATCTCGGCGTAAGTCTTCTCGAAGATGGGGTCGAACACGTAGCGCGGGCACACGTCGTAGCTGTATCAGCTTGGTCTGGTACACGACCTACTGCCACGCAAAGTACTTGTAGTAGCTGTCGATGTAGACGCGTGCCTCCTCCACAGTCGGCAGCTTGCCCAAGAGGTATTCGGTGCTGACGCTCCCTTGGGTGTGGAAGGGAAACGTCGTGGGCGGAGAGGGCGAGGCGGCGCGCGACCGTGCCGGCGATGTGTCCTCCATCTCTTGCTTCCGTCAGCTGGGCCGGCAGGTCTCTCACATCCTTGAGCCAGTCCGAGGCGGCAGTGGGGCCGAGCCATTTGGACCGCCCAGAGTCCGTGAGCACGAGCGTACCGGAGCTCTGTTCGGGCTCGGGGACGTGCAGGAGGGACTGGGGGAACATGTCAAAGGTCCCCGAGGGCTCATGGTTGCTCCGTTGCGGGGAAGGGAGCGGATCGTCGATGGCAATGTCCATCTCGACGACATCGATTGTGGACTGAACCGCCCCCGCGCTGTCCTGGGTTGGCAAGTCGGCCGAGCGAGGGCTCCGCGGCGGCGTGTTCTTGGGGACCGACGCCCTCCTAGGCGCATCGGGCACATCGAGTCCCTTGTCCTTGAGAGCGCTTTCGAGCGCGGCCACCTTGGCCTCCAGGATCGAGTTGTACGCCGCGCTGAATCAGGCAAGCTTGACCAAGCCACGACTTACAGGCCAGTACCGGATCCCGGACCGTCGGGACACAGTTCGACACGTCTCCGCCGCACACAGTTGCTGCATGGCACTGCGTCAGCTCATCCCCCGACTCCTCGTACCCTGCCGGTCGCACTTGAGCTTGAGGCGGCGGCACTCTGATGTCAATAGTGGGCCCCACACCGGAGGAGATGGGCTCGGAGACGCACCAGCACAGCTCAGCCGCTTGCGCTTGCTGGGAGGTCCGTCGTCGGAGGGCTTGCGGCGTCGTGTCTCTGCTTCAGGCATGGTGATGTGGGCACAGCAGAGTGCGATGCGCGGAGATGTTGATGAGAGTCGATGGAGCGGGTGAGAGTCCGCGATTTATCGGAGGTTGAAGAGTCAGTCCGTCTGTCCGGGCCGCCGGGCCGTTCCTGGGGTCTTGGCCTGTCCAGGCGGCTCACAACTACCGGTAGCGAGCGCTCAGCGACGTTGCTGGTGAGTACCGTACGGAGAGGACATGGGGGCGGACGAGAGTGGGAAGTGACGTGACGCAGGCCAGCCGATTGTGGCTGGCTGAAGTAGGGCTTGGCGACAGAGCAGAGCTGAAGCCGTCGGCAGCGAACGGCAACGTGCCTCTGAGACCAAGGACAAGCCCCGATACAGATGCGGGGCAGAAGGTGAGATGAACTCATGAAACAAGACGCAGAGTGCATGCATGCATGACAAGAACAGGATCTGTTGGCGCCTCAGGAATTAGCTGGAGAGGAATTTACGTAAAAACACGTGATCAGTCGGCTTAGCTCAGTGGGAGAGCGTTCGCTTCACACGCGAAAGGCCGTGAGTTCGAAACTCACAGCCGATACGTAATTTCTCTTTTGCTTTTGAACCACACTTGTTGCAGAATGAGCGGGACGGCACTGTGCGCGCCTGTTGTCGTCCTGGGCAACTCGGTGTTCTAGCTTCCGCTGTCGTGCACTTTGATAGCTGGCCGCTCGGCACTCGTGTCGTGAGTCTGCGGTGTGGCATCGTTCGCCAGGCAATGTATGTGCAACTCTCATGCAGCAATGCAACCGAGTAGGTGCCAAAGGTTCATGCAGCTCTATACTCTATGCTCTATCGTCTCTAGTATCTACTGCTCACGGCACGCGTTGTCAACGAGCACGTGTCCCCGAACACAGGACTCCACACGACACTCGCCGTGTACGCACTGGACTCCCGCAACACCGGGGATGGCGGTACAGTCGACACTCCCGGGCTGGAACGGGCAGGCGCCACATGCCTCAAGGCTGGTGCTAGTGTCGACGCACTCGAACCCCTTGGCAGCGGGGACGGGGCAGAGCTCGGCGCCGCCGGAACAGGGGGCGCGCTTACGGCTCACGGTGGGTATGCCGGAGGGCGCGCGCTGCGCGGTGGGAATGCACTGGCCGCCGGAACGCGTGAAGCCAGGCTTACACTCCCAACCGCAGTAGCAGTCGGTGGGCGTGTAGTTGTCCGTCGGGTAGTCGCACCCTCCGTGGATCCATGATGAGGGCGTGCGCCCGTCGGCGCCGACGATGAAGCGTTCATAGCCAGAAACGATACCGTTGACGCACGCGTCGGTAGTGCGCCACCCCATGAGGTCGCACTGTGTCCTCGCACCCGTGGCATTGACGTAAGCCGAGTCGCGACCCGTCTCGACGGCAGTACGGATCGCAGCGACGTACGACGCCTGCAGCTCGCCCTCAGAGAAGCAGAAGCCCTCGTTGGCGCTGCCCTCCCCAAAGGCCCAGTTGAGAATGAACTGCCGTCAGTGACCTCCTTGAGATCAACGCACGTAGGTCTCCATGTTCGCCATGTTCGATCCGAAGGACACGTCGTACCCGCAGCACGTGCAGCCTGTGACGAGGTCGGCGCGACGCACAGGGCTTGCGGGGGTGGCCGCGAGTGCCGTCGCGAACGCAGCAGCGAAGGAGAGAGCGGAGAGGCGGACCATGGCGGCGAGGATGCTGCTGGTTCCGACCCCTCCCAGCGCCTCTTATGTGCGAGTCAAGCCTCCCTCTGTTGCTGATTTTCCTCGCCAGAAGTCAGGACGTCGCCAGCGGTGAGCAGCTGCCCCCGATCCGTATCTGCCACCTTACACACCTGCCAAGGATGACGAACGCTCAGATCTCGTGAACACCTGGTGGCGGTGGCGACATCCTGGTCACGCAGCTGCGAGTGGCTTGAGCCTCACGCACTTGCGCCTGCCACTAATGTAGTGTCCTCTCCACCTCTCGGGCTCTTGCTCGGAAGCGCAGGAGCACCCTCGAGGGGTCGGACCACCCTCGTCGCAACCAGCTCCGTCACCAATTCTGTCATGAAGGGGTGATGAGTTTGGTGCGCTGCTCCCCTGTCTGTCCCCTCGGGGATTGTCTCTCTCTTGTGCTTCGCGCTTCACGGAACCCCGGAGCTCGGAAGATCATTCTGGCGGTCGGCCCTGCGGCCTGTGCGTCGTAATCGCCCTTGGAGCACCCCAGTCCAGAAGCTCGGCGCAGGACAAGCATAAGTGAGCATCCGGCTCTCAGGATATACCGGCGGCGCATCCTGTGGAGCTGTTCTGGGTCGCGCATTGCCCTCCAGGAGTCTGGGCCTCCCTTCCTGTGGCGTTGGCGGATCATGGTAGAATTTGATCGACAACCGGCGGCTCAGGAATCCGCCTTAACCCCACGCAGAGGACGCCGTACAGCGGTTCTCGTCTGTCCTATTGCCCGGCCGTCAATGACGGTGCAGATGCGAAAGGTGAGCGTTAGCGGCGGCCGTCGATCAGGCCGCAAACTTTGTCCTGCCGAGAACTTTCTCTGCCCTGTTGATTTTACCCTGTTGTTGTCCTGGGCCACCAGGCTGCTTTTCCGTGGCATCTCGATGTGTACAGGGAAGGAATGGACCACCAGTCGCAGCGGCAGTACTCGAGTGCAGCTCCAAACGGCAGCTGCGAGCCTTGCGGTATGACCAGAGGGAGGGACGAGTTGATCAGTTCTTCACTACAGACCTAACTCATGAGTTTCACGGGCATTAATAGGGCCGACCCTCAAGTTGCAAGGTGAATGTGGCTCAACTCAAGCGACTGGGACTTTGCGAGGCTGCCATTGGTTGTTGTGCGGCGTAGGGGGTGGAATGGGGGCGGGGGGCGTCGCTTGGTTGTGCACGCATAGTAACCACTGTGGCGGTACTGGAGTAGCCATGGTGGTTGGGAGGGGCCATGTGTTACTACACCCCTCCTGGCCCCGCTCGTCCGTGCGCCGAGCCCACACATGCAGCGCACAGTCCGGTGTCCGTGCATCGGAGTTCTGGGTCGATAGCATAGGTCACCGGACACCTTGGTCTTATCGCCGTGCATGCGAGTGTGAGCTGCTGGCGAGGATGCCGAGCCGATCCGACGTTGCACGGACAGTGGGCAGCAGGGGCCGTGAAGGAACGGGCCGTAGGCACGACCAAGCGCCGCTGATCTGTTGTTCACTTGGTTTACTCGGTCGGGAGTCGCGTGAGCATCTACGCGAGCCGGAGGAATGGGCTAATCTCTTGGCCTGGCCTCCACTCCGATGCCTAGCCCTGCCCACCGCCGTTGAATCACGGACTCTGGCCCGTCCCTGCCGTTGTCCAGCCCATGACTCCGGCCCCACCACTCCAAGCGTCTTGATCATCCAGCCGATATCCATGATGGCAATCAGCTTATAATCAACGCCCGAGGACCCCGAGGGACCCCACACCCAACGGGATCCACAATGACAGTCGACATCTCCAAGCACGACGACAAGCCGGTGATCGAGTACGTCGACCAAGCCGACGTGAAGGCGGTTCCGCAGGCGGGCTTCATCGTTGTGAGTGACCTAGACCTGATGGACATTCGGCACCTCTAGGACCTTCGCGCGCTCTATCCTCAAGTGCAGACCCAACCACAATCCCCACGCTCCTGACCCTCCCTCGAAGGGCTTGCGGCTGACTCCAGGACGAGCGCCTGGTGCGCGCCGAGAACGAGGACAAGATCACGCCTTACTTTCTTTTTCTGATTTCCATCGCAGCCATCGCCGGCTTCTTGTGTACGCTCTCCTCCTCTTCTGGGCTTTGCTAACCCCCAGTCGGCTACGACACGGGCATTGTCGGTGCCGCGCTCCCCATGGTCGGCGAGGACCTGGGGCACAAGCTTAGCCACTCGGAGATGGAGATCATCACGGCCGGCACGACTATTGGTGCCATCTTGGGCTCGCTTGTCCTCGGCTCTCTCGCTGATAAATGGGGACGCAAGTGGACGATGGCCGTGGCCGACTTCTTCTTCACCGCTGGCGCGATTCTCATCGCTGCGAGCTACGGCGTGCCGCAGATGATTGTCGGCCGTATCGTCCTGGGCGTCGGTGTTGGCGGCGCGTCTGTCATTGGCCCGCTCTACATCGCTGAGCTCGCGCCCACCGCCGTGCGCGGGCGCTGCATCGGCACCAACGCCTTCTTCATCCCATTCGGCCAGGTTGTTGCCGCTGCGCTGGGCGCTGGCTTCCAGGCCGGCGTCGCACCACACATTGGCTGGCGTGTTCTCTTCGGCCTCGGCGTCGTCCCCTCCATCGTCCAGCTCTGCCTCATGCACTGGCTCCCCGAGTCGCCCCGTGTCCTTGTCATTCGCGGACAGACCGATGCCGCCCGTGCCACCCTGCGCAAGATCTACCGCGATGCCAGCGACGAGATCATCGAGCTCAAGCTTCGCATCGTCCAGGACTACGTCGATGCCACCACCACCCTCCAGCGCTCGATGACCTTCACCCAGCGCGTCAAGAAGTACTGGACTCACAAGCCGTACCGCCGCGCCATCATCTCGGTGTCGGGCGTCCAAGCGTTCGGCCAGCTCAACGGCTTCAACACACTCCTCTACTACTCTGGCACCATCTTCGGCCTCCTCGGCATCAAGAACAGCGCTGCCGGTGGCCTCATCCCCTCCTGCCTCAACTGCCTCTGCTGCTTCATCGGCATGTCGGTCGTTGATCGCGTTGGGCGCCGCCGTCTGATGCTCATCTTTGTGCCCTTCATGATGGTCGCGCTCGTCTGGGCCATCATCTCATTCCACTGTGAGTACGCCTCCTCTAGGCTTCGCTAACGCTCAGTCCTTACCAAGCCGACGGCGGGACAGCTCCTCGCCGGCTACGACTACGACATGAAGCTCGTCGGCTCGGTTCTCGGCAGCATCGTCTGCTTCGTCATCCCCTTTGGCCTCACGTACTCCCACATCGTGTGGTACCAGTCCGAGTACCTCGCCCTCGAGATTCGCGCCGGCGGCAGTGCGATCGCTACCACCGCCTGCTGGGTGGCCAACCTCGTCATTTCGGTCGCGTACCTCAGCCAGCTCAACAGCCTCGGCGCGCCCGGCACCTATGGGCTTTACCTGGGCTTCGTGGCCATGGGCTACATCTTTATCGTCTTCTGCTACCCCGAGAGCAAGGGATTGTCCCTCGATGAGGTGCAGAACGTCTTCTCTGACGGCTTCGGCATCAAGAAGGCCCACCTTATGCTCGAGCAGAAGAAGGAGATCTCTCAGCGGCTGCGCGAGGAGGGGCAGGCTATTCACGCCTAGGAGGGGCGGAGATGAGCCGCGCTGCAAAGTATTAAGCAGGGAGGAGTTGTACTAGGAGGACAAGAATTACAGCAAGAAGGACATGCAATCGGTAGCGGAACAAGCTTCTTGACCCACGATCGAGTACCCATCTCCGGCCCAGTGTCAGGGTAGGACACTAGCGGTCCTCTCCTGGCGCACTAGAGCATGGAGAGGACGACATTAGTGTCTGGTGATCGGCGGTGAGTGTCCACCGACACTATCCGGCGGTTGTCAGTTGCCGGTTCCGGTTGCGACAGGCCTGTTGTTAAACCTCATACATTGGTGTGTGCTTCAGAGCTGCTGAACCTATGGCTCGCGCCATTTGCTATCCCCGTGCGTCTACGTGGCCAGGAGCCCACCGTCCGCCTGCCAGGTAGTGCCGTTCACGTACGACGCCTTCTCAGAGAGCATGAAGACGATCACGTCCGCCATCTCCTCGGCCTGCCCGGGGCGAGCGGTTGGGCAGCGCTCGGGGCGCGTCTCGTACTTCAGGAGGTCGTTCGCCTGACGCTGCGCAGTCATCTGGTGTTAGCGACGCCCTTGGCACTGGCTCACGGCCGTCTCGATCCAGCCCGGCGCAATAGCGTTAACACGGATCTGCTTGCCCGTGTAGTCGATCGCCGCGACCTTGGTCATGCCAATCACCGCGTGCTTGGACGTGCAGTAGGCCACGACAGTGCCGAGGCCCCGGTAGCCGAGAATGGACGCAATGTTGACGATCGCGCCGCGCTGACCGCGCGGGCCCCTGATGTCAGCTTTCTCCGGGCAGGAATGTACGGGTTGAGCGGTTCCTGCTTGTCCATCTGCGCGAGCTCGTACTTGAGGCACAGGAAGGTTCCGCGCTCGTTGACGTTGATTACCCGCTCGTACTGGGATTAGCGTGTGTCCCCAGTCCCGACTCACGTCCTCGAGCGAAGTTTCGCCAAGCTTCTTGCCAACGCCCGCCACGCCCGCAGAGTTGAGGCAGTAGTCAAGGCGCCCGAACTTGTCCACAGCCTGCGCGACCATGGCCTTGACGTCCTCCTCCTTGCTGACGTCGACGGTGGAGAGCTCAATCTGCGCGTCCGGGTACGTCTGGAGGAGGCCACTGCGTGCCTTCTCGAGGCCCTCGGCGTTGTAGTCTGCCATGAGGACCTTGCGCACGCCCGCATCCAACAGCGCCTGAACCGTCGCGAGCCCGATCTGCTGTCAGCGATGCCTCCGAGCGCTGACGCACGCCGGACGCCGCGCCGGTCACGAGCCCGACGCCGTTCATGCCTGGAGTGTTGACCATGCTTGTCGTGGTGGATGGAGGAGTGTGAGAAGTTGAACAGCTGAATGGGGAGAGACAGAAGGTCATGCGGTCATGCGGGGGCACGAGGCGTCTGTTCTCATCGGCTATCAACACCCCAGACCGGCAATGCGGGGTGCCGTCTGTCAACAATGCTGCCACCGCTGCACATCCACATCTTCACATCGCGCACATCCTCGCAGAATCGCCGCCGCCGCTACTCCGAACATCTGAGACAGCCGTCTTACCATCCATGGGCGCGTGTTGCCCAACATCACGAGCGAGCTACCGGCTTGTATCGTCGCTGGCATTCATGGGCACCGGCGACCTCCGCTTAATGATGCTGCCACGTGACAGTGACACCAGACGCGCTAGTGCGGCACCTACGCTGCCGCCGGCCCCGCTGAGCTGATGCGAGCAACGTGAACTCTACTTACAGCCAAACACGCTCGTCGGCTCCGTTGTGTTCGCCGAACCTCCGAGAACCGGGGCTGGGAACACGGCGTGGGTGGCCGCGTTCCATGAGCGGCGTCGACGCCCCGTCTACATCTTCCGCAGCATCCCGCTCGCTGTTGATCCACAATCCAGGCTCGATAGAGCTTTTCAATCCTAGCTGAGACGCGTCTCCAGAGGGACTGGGAGGAGAGTGCCCTCCGGGAGGTGGCAGGGGCGATGGCTCGAACTACGCCATCCACAACGCCACACCGTACACGTTCCACTGTGCTCCACTTCCGAGTGATCGGTCCGCTGCGCCGTCTTGCCCGCCGACTCTCGGAGCTTGGTTGCGCACAGACGTCAAGCGCCGTGGGGGGACGGACGATGCCGTCCAGCCCAAGCAACCGTGCCGCATTCAGGTCACGGGGTCTACCCGTGTAGGGCGGCATCGATGTTCCTTGTCGGTCATTTCCACCAGTGCTGATACCCCTTGGTTTGAACGGAGGTGACCGAACCCACATCCGTGGGCCACGGTGACAAGTTTAGACGCGGGCTGTGGCTTGCCGTCCCTCCACGGCGGACTGCACGGCACGTGCAGCACCAGAGCCCTAAATACGAGGAGAGAGAGGTGGGCATGTGGTGGACGGGGAGGATACACCGCGGTACCGCGGTGTAAGTAGTAGAATGGGGAATGTGCCCCCACATAGACATGCCGGGCCCCGCGCGCGGGCCGGCAATCAAACCGCGGGGCAACAACCGACCGATCAGCGCCCACTGTCTGCTGTCACCGCTGTCTGTCACTCACTCTTGCTCTCACCTCATATACCTCGACTTGGTCAGGTCTATCTCCATTCCACATCTCTACTCTACCACCAGCACACGATGACTATCTCCAACAACTCCATGAACGGCGTCGGCCTCGTCACCGGCGGCGCGTCCGGCGTAAGTCTCTCCTTCTCATTGCTGGCAGACACATGCTGACAACAGATCGGCGCCGCGACCGTCAAGGCGCTGCTCGATGCGGGCGTGCGCCGCGTCGTCGTTGCCGACCGTAACGAGGAGCTCCTGCAGAAGTTCCGCAGCCAGCTTACCCAGACCTACGCCGACGCCGACATCGAGATCGCTGTCGTCGACGTCAACGTCGAGGAGCAGGTCAAGGCCATGGTGGCGCAGGCCGTCGACAAGTGGGGCCGCATTGACTACTGTCTCAACGCGGCCGGTGTCGCGGGCGGTGGCGG
>JAMALN010000755.1:0-19030 GCA_023630115.1 Cutaneotrichosporon sp. PK4640 | reverse complement strand
GCCTTCCTCCTCTGGTTTGAGAACCCACACATCGACCGCACCTACGGCGGCGCCAAGAAGCCCATTGCCGCTCGCATTCCCTTCGACCTCAAGGCCCCCTCGTCAATCACGTCGCACGACACCGTCGACTTGGCGACCCCCGCGGCTACCGAGGGCGAGACCGAGACCGAGCCCGAGATTGTCGATCTGCCCGAGCAGCGGGAGCCACCCGTCAAGATCCGCTCCCCCTCGTCGACCATCAGCGAGTCCCTCCCGTCGGCTCGCGGAAAGCGCTCTCGTGCCATGTCCACGAGCATGCACGACCTCACCCACCGCTTCTTCCGCAAGCCGGTTGTCATCCTCTCTCGCATTGACCCCTTCCGGTGAGTCGTCCCCTCTCGGAAATGTCCGGCATCGCTAACCCCAGCGCGACTGACTTTGCCCTCGTCCTCCTTATTGCCTACGCCGTCTTTTCGCTCGTTCCCGCGCTCCCGAAGTCGGTTGGCCTCGCCGCCCACTTCCTCCACGCCTTCGCCTGGCGCTTCTTCCACTCGTACGGTCTCGGCCTCATCCTCCGCGCCCAGTCCAAGACCAAGTGGCTCGTTCGCCACTACCTCAAGAACTACCCTTACCCGAACGACAACGACGACCTCCTCGACAACGGCTCTGACGGCTCAGACGCCGACCAGAACGTCGTGCGCCGCGCCACAGAGGAGGCCTTCCAGAACTGGCAGGTGGGCTACAACATCTCGCTTGTCATGACCTACGGTGAGCCCAAGGCCTTGATAGCGCTAACGTCAGTCTCGTTCATCGGCCTTGCTTGGAAGACCTACCACCTTCCGTCGGACTGGACTGTCTCGGGCACCATGCTTCGTCATGTGCTCGGCGGCGCCCTTATCGCGCTCCACCTCTGGTCGGCGATCTCTACGGTCGAAGCCCTCGGCGAGTTCGGCTGGTTCTACTCGGACTTCTTCCTCATCGAGCAGGTCCCTGCTCGCCTTGCGTACCACGGCATCTACCGCTTCCTTAACAACCCCGAGCGCACGCTCGGCGGCGCCGCCTTCCTCGGTCTCGCGCTCATCTCCAACTCGCAGCTCGTCTTCTTCCTCGCCATCTTCTCGCACCTCTCCCACTGGTGGTTCCTCACATTTGTTGAGCAGTGAGTAGCTTTAAAATTTGTCAGCTCACACCAGGCCGCACATGAAGAAGCTTTACGGCGACCGCCTCCGCAAGGACGGCGGCCTGACAAAGACGGTCAAGTCGATGGCTGGCAAGAGTCTCGCCAACAAGCCCGCCATACCCGAGATCAAGCGCTACGTTGACGAGGTCCGCGACTCGATCGAGAAGGTCGAGGCGAAGATCACCACTGTTGTCGAGGACCTTATCGAGCAGGGTGAGCATCACGATAGTGACTGAACTGACCCCAGCGCGCCCCCGCTGGTCCGAGTTTGCCACCGACACCAAGAACTTCGTCATGCACGCCCGCCAGAAGACCCACTTCACTCGCGTCGCCAAGGATATGTCTGCGTACGACAAGTCGCAGTACTCAATCAACATTGCCTCGTCGTCTTCGGCCTCGCCCGTTCCCCGCTTCCACGTTGGCCAGCCCATCCGCGTCTCTTGGACCGCACCCTCGAACCACTCGCGCAAGGACTGGATCGGCATCTACCGCCTGGGCTCGTGCAAGGGCGACCTCGTGACCCGCATCTCGAGCATGGGCAAGTGGATGCCCATTTTCGAGGAGGAGTACGAGGGCAACGAGCAGGTCACACCCTCTCAGCCGGTGTCCCAGGGCGACGCCGGCATAGTCACCTTCAAGGGCAAGCGCCTGCCCTGGGCGCCCGGGCAGTATGAGCTGCGCTACCACCACGACGGCAAGCACAACGTCATGAGCACGATCGCGCCAATCGAGATATATATCTCGAAGCCGAGCGATCTGCACAACTACCGCGCTGTGCACGACGCGGTGCTCAACATCGTGGTCCTCGCGCTCGAGTCCAACGTATCGCTCGTGCCGCGCTCAGCACGTGCGCGCGCTGAGTCGATGCACCGCTCGCCCGTGGTTGGCAAGCGTAACCTCGGCTCACCCCCAGCGGCCCTTGCGCCACTCTCCCCCAAGGCGGCGGGCAAGGCGCCCGCCCCCTCGCCGCCCAGCACCGCCCCGGCGACCCAGACGGCCTTTTCTCTCGAGACCTCGGCCGCGCCTGTCGACAACGGCCTAGGCCTCGAGGTGCCCCCGCAGTTCTCTAGCCCAACAACCGAGCTCGCGATAGAGCTGAACGCCGAACTGGAGCACCAGCCGGCTCCCGACGATCCGCTTGACGAAAAGCTGCAGGACGCCGACGACTTTGTCATCATGGACGAACTGCAGGCGAAGCGCATCTCTGGCCTGCTCAAGCAAGCCTTTGGCGTTGATCTAAGCACCGACGTGGTGATTGCCGACGCGAATGTCGCCGCCTTAGCGAAGCGCGTGATGGGCTCGCGACACCTCGTCGACGGCATGCAGCCGTTAGTGGGTGCCGAGTGAGCCGCGCCCCCCCGCGGCCTGTGAACACCTCGGCCCACCGGCAAGACATTCATTTTCCTAGCACCCGCCAGCACGCAGCCAGCGTCCTGCGCGACATCAAGCATGCAATGCACTCTTGAAGGAACTAGCGCACGTAGAACTGACCCTCCTCCGGTTAATGGTGTTGTGTGGGACTGCGCTCGCGGATCCCCCCCTCTCGTCGTTGTTACACAACAAACACCTTCCCTCCCATCCATTGTCGACATCTCTCATTCACCCACGGCACTCATCATACTCCACTCTCCTGCCACTCTCCACTCCTCCCTCCTGATCACTCTTCCACTGACACTCGCCCACGACGCCTAATCGTGCTCCAGCATGAAGATCACGTCCAAATACTGGGCTGGTTTTCAGTTTGGTTCTGCAACTAACTCCAGGTCGAGCTTCTCGACGCGACCAAGACCTCCGAGGGGAACCATGCTCGCCCAGGCTCCACCCACGGTTGCAATTAACCCGGCCTCCCTTCCTCGCACCCCGCCCCCATTACCGCCGTCCCTCCCCATTAACACCAGGCGTGTACCAACCACAGGACGTCAAGCCTGAAGACAACCGCGTGTCCACGCCCTTCGCATGCACGCACGGCGAGGTGAGCTTCACGCCGGTCAGGAGATAAGTCGGTTGATGGGCGGCAGGCGCTGGCGAAGAAGCACCGACCGGTCACTGTGAAAGCTCGCCATCGGTCAAGCACCTTTCCGACATCCCGTCCAATCTAGAGTATAGGAGTGTTATGTATGCACGGCTCCGCGCGTCACGAGTCACTTAATCCATAGCCCTTTACACTGCCCGCTAACCCTACTCCCTACTCCTGCACGAGCATCAGGTGGTTCGTCGTCACCAGCGCCGTCCACCCGACATTGACGAAGATGGTCTGCGTGTCGTCGATAACGAGCGCGGGCCCCGGCACGGCGTTTCCCGTAGCGAGGCTCTCGAGCTCGTACACGGGCGCGCTGACGCGCTTCCCCGCCTCCCCGTGCCAGACATACACCTCCTGCTCGAGGTCCGGGGATGGCGCCTTGCTCCGCTCAAGCGCCCTGGCCTCGGCGAGCGCGCTCCGCCCAAGCGACTCGTAGCTCATCCCAATGCCGCGCACCTTGATGTCGTCGACGACAATCTCCTTGTCGAGCAGGAACCCAAACTCCTCCATGTGAGCGTGCCTAAATGCCGCGGCAAAGTCCCCGTCCGGAGCGAGGACCATGAGCGCGGTGTCGCTCCCGTCGAAGCGCATGTTGAGCTGGCGCTCGAGGCGGATCTTGGCGTCGTCGAACCCCGCTGCCATGAGCACGTCGCGCACGCGTTCGCCGAGGCGGTCGAGGCGCGCCTTTAGCGTCTCGGCGGAGGCGGCGTACACGTCCGCCGCGGGCTCCTGGAGCTCGTACACCCGATCGGCCAAAGAGAGGCCGTACGCAGAGAGCACACTCGAGAAGCGGTGGATGAGCACGCGCGAAATGCCGAGGAGCTCGGAGATCTCGCACGCGTGCTGGCCGCCCGCGCCGCCGAAACTCGCGAGCACATGGTCTGAAGTCTTGAACCCGCGCGCCTCGGTGAGCGTGCGGATCGGGCGCGCCATCGTCTCATTGGCAATCTTGACAAAGCCGTACACGAGCTCGTCCATGTCCTTGTCCGTGCCCGTGTCGTTCCTAATCTCCTCGGCCAGGGCGGCGAACTGGCGCGCACTGGCGGAGGGGTCGAGTGCCTCGTCCTCGTTCGGTCCGAAGCACTGGGGGAAGTACTGCGGCACGAGGCGCCCGAGGAACAGGTTGCCGTCGGTGAGCGCGAGCGGCCCGCCCTTCCTGTAGCACGCGGGGCCGGGATGCGCGCCCGCGCTCTCGGGGCCGGCGCGGAACAGGCCGTTCTTGTAGGTCAGGCAGGAGCCGCCGCCCGCCGCGACGGTGTTAATGTCCAGCTGGGGGACGTTGATCGCGATACCGGCGGTGGTCGTCTCAGCGACGCTCTCATACCGCCCCGCGAAACGCGAGACGTCGGTCGACGTGCCACCGACGTCGAAGCCGATGATCGGCGCCTTCTCCTCCTCGTCCCAGCTCGTGAGGGCGTACCCAACCACCCCACCGGCTGGGCCAGAAAGGATGGACTTCAGGCCCGAGAAGTGCTTGAGTTCAACGAGGCCGCCGTCCGATCCCATAAACTCGACGCGGAGCGCGCCGTCCTCGCCGCCTTCGAAGCCCGCGTAGAAGCCGCGGAGATACTCCTTCAGGATGGGGGTGAGGTACGCGTCGGCGGTCGTGCTCTGCCCGCGCGGCGTCATCTTGATGACGGGGAGAAGCTGGGAGGAGAGCGAGACGTGCTCGAAGCCGACCTCGCGTGCGAGGCGCCCCACGATAAGCTCGTGCTCGGGGAACGTGTACGAGTGCGCGAGGCAGACCGCCACGGCGCGGTATCCTTCGTCGTAGACGGCCTGGAGGTCGGCACGGAGCGTGGCCTCGTCTGGCGCCTGAAGGATCTTGACCGCCTCACCCGAGAGGCCCTGCACGATGGACTGGGGCATGAGGCGCGCCTGCGCGTCCGCCCCGGGACCGGAGTAGGGCTTGCTGACGGAGCCGTCGGCATTGAACGCCACGGCGTGCTCGGCGTGCTTCGGGTCGGAGGTGTACCCAACTGCTGTCAGCTACATCTGGAGGTCGCAGCTCACCAAGAGTGACGCGCTCGTCGACCTCGACGACCTTGGAGTACAGAGGCAGCGCGCGCTTGATGTTCAGGTCGAAGATGCGGGGGCGGGTCTGGTTCCCGATCTCGAGCAGGTCACGGAAGCCCTTGGTGATGACGAGCGCGTGGTCCTGGCCCTTGCGCTCGAGGAGCGCATTGGTGGCCACGGTGGTAGAAAGGCGGACGTAGTCTAGGTCAGCTGTAAATGGAAGAGCTCAGCTTACCAAGGTGCTTGACAGGCAGCGGCTGCCCACGCGGGATTGATGTGCCAGTAACGCGCTCGAGCACGCGACGGATACCCTCGGTCGGCGCGTCGGCATAGTTCCCGGGGTCTTGGGAGAGGAGCTTGATAACGAACTCGCTGCGGCCCGAGGGCGCGGTGGAGTCGAGGACGGACGCGTGAACGTCCGTAAAGGTGCCACCACGGTCGATCGCGACGCGGATACTTGACTCGGGGACGGTGAGGATGGTCATGGTTGTTGATGAGGAGGGACGGAGCGAGCTGGTGCAGTTATATCAGGTCGGCGTAGGCCAGCTGAGCGAGCTTGACCAGCTTGGAGCGCTCTCCGCACTGGGAGGGCCCCATGGTGTCCGATATGACACAGTGACATGCGCGGATAGAGATGGGAAAGGAATGTGGGGTCGGAAAGGCTGCGGAGAACTTTGGGATAGCGGAAATGCGGACCGCTCGTATCGCGGTATGTGCTCGCATTCAGGTCGTCGAGGTGGGCATCTTTGTGCGCAGCTGGTAGCGTCGGCGGCTGTCAAGTTGATGACGAGAAGGGAGATGTGAATAGAGTACTGTTTCAAGTGGGGGAGTTGGGATCGCGGACCGCGGAATCAGGACGGCGGAATCGGGACGGAATCTTTAGGGTGCCCCACTCTTGTCCGCACAGCATACCGCAATGGTGTCTCGCGTTGCCTCCATCCTCTGCACCTCACTCTCACTCCTCACTCCTCAGTGCTACTGATAAGTACAGCATGCCGGACCTCGAGATTCCCAAGAGTCTCCTGACCACCCTGCAACCATGGTTTCCGTCACCAACAAGGACCGCGTCGTCCCGTACGACCCCATCACCCTCTCGGTCTTCCAGAACCGCTTCATGTCCATCGCCGAGGCGATGGGCCGCTCGCTCCAGCAGACCTCGATCTCGACCAACATCAAGGAGCGCCTCGACTACTCATGCGCGGTGTTTGCGCCGACGGGCGACCTCGTCGCCAACGCGCCCTTCATGCCCGTCCACCTTGGTAGCATGAGCTGGAGCGTCAAGCACCAGCTCGCACTGCACGGGCCGACCCTCAAGCCCGGTGACGTGCTGCTCACCAACGCACCGCAGAGCGGCGGGTCCCACCTACCGGATCTGACGGTGATCACGCCGTGCTTCGACAACGGCAAGATCATCTTCTTCTCCGCGTCCCGCGCGCACCACGCAGACATTGGCGGCATCCTCCCCGGCTCCATGCCCCCCACTTCGACCGCGTTGTACGAGGAGGGAGCCGAGATTCCCTCCCTCAAGGTGGTGAGCGAGGGAGTCTACAACCGCGGGGCGGTGTACACTGCCCTCGTGGACGAGCCGGCGAAGTACCCTGGCTGCTCCGGATGCCGCAACTTCCGCGACGTCGAGAGCGACCTCAAGGCCCAGATCGCGGCCAACCACAAGGGCGTGCAGCTCCTCACCGCCCTCGTGGCCGAGTGGGGTCTCCCCACCGTGCACGCGTACATGGGCCACATCCGCTCGAATGCCGAGTCGGCCGTGCGCGACATGCTGCGCCGCGCGGCCATGGACATCGGCACGACCTTCAGCGCTGTCGACTATCTTGACGACGGGTCGCCGATCTGCCTCCGTGTCGAGATCGACCCCGCCACCGGCGGCGCCGTCTTCGACTTTGAGGGCACCGGCCCCGAGCTCCGCGGCAACCTCAACGCGCCCGTGTGCGTCGTGCACGCGGCGGTGATCTACTGCCTCCGCAGCATGATTGGCGAGGACATTCCGCTCAACGCTGGCTGCCTTGTACCCCTCGACATCCGCATCCCGGCGGGCTCGCTCCTCTCGCCCTCGCCCACGGCCGCTGTCTGCGGCGGCAACGTCATGACCTCGCAGCGCGTGACGGACACGGTGCTCAAGGCGTTCCGTGCCTGCTCCGCCTCGCAAGGCGACACGAACAACCTCACCTTTGGCGTGGGCGGCAAGGACCCGGTCACCGGTGAAGTCACCCAGGGATGGGGATACTACGAGACGATCTGCGGCGGCTCGGGCGCCGGCCCCGGGTGGCACGGCACGTCGGGCGTGCACACGCACATGACGAACACGCGCATCACGGACCCCGAGATCCTCGAGCGGCGCTACCCCGTGTTGCTCAAGGAGTTCCACTTCCGCCCCGGCTCGGGCGGGCAGGGAGCGTGGAAGGGCGGTGACGGCGTCGTGCGCTCGTACCAGTTCCTCGAGTCGCTGCAGGTGTCGATTATGAGCGAGCGGCGCGCGCGTGCGCCCTACGGCATGGAGGGCGGCGGCGAGGGCGGCATGGGGAGGAATCTGTGGGTGCGCGAGGGCGGGCGCGTCGTCAACGTCGGCGGGAAGGGCACGATGCAGTTCGCCGCGGGTGACACGCTCGAGGTGCACACGCCCGGGGCGGGTGCGTATGGCTGCCCTGGCGAGACGGGGTCTGTTGGGCATAAGGTCGAGAACGGATTCAAGGAGGTAGAGATGCGCGGGAGCGTGGCAGAGCGTTCGCGCGTCGACTTCTAGGTTGTAGTCTGAATGAAATGGGTGTGGCTTGCTGCTGAGTCTGGCTTGCTGCTAAAGAGAGCGAGACTGGTGAGGAGCCAATGTGCACCGCATCTGTCCACACATACACACTGCCACGACTACAAGGAGACTGGGATGCACACATAGACGCCGACGCCCCATGCGTACGAGTATGCAGCCTCATTGTGTGTACTGTACATGGCTACCTGCCTCTGCAGAGTCACCTGCTTGGCAGGCGCTGCCACTTCACAGGTTGAACTCCATCGCCACAGGAAGCACTCACATGCATGGCTGACAGCTACGCGAAGCACTCGCATAAATGGCAGGCAGCCACCCCTTGCTTGCGCATGCCCCCCAATGATGCAAGCGGTCACTCTTCGTCCAGGTACCATGCCCCACGTCGAAGATAACCCATTGTTGGGCTCATGAGATAACCCCAGGTGTTGCACAGATCCGCGGAGCGCAATCATGCCGGACCGCTCAGCCGTTGGAACACCTGCGGTCGGCTATCTGGCGTGACAAAGCGCGGCGGACAATGCGGGCCCTCCCTCGGCCGAGAAGCTCCCCATGCGGTACGCAGCACCCAGCGCGCACCGCGTCATCGACTGGCAGCATAGGCGCTGCTTAGCGACCCCAATTGAGGGTCGGGGCTGAGCGGGGTTGCGGACCCCCACTCTAGCACGGGTCTAATGATGCCCACCAGGACCTCATTCCTCACTGCCGCATCGCGTGGAGCGGTCTCACCTTGCTGCTAACCTTGGCTACTCGCTTCCAAAGCACCCATTCAGCACCTGCCGCTGCGATTCCGCGATCAGCAGCTAGCTCGTGGAGCGATACGACACAATGGGATCGACAACGAGCTAGGCGTTATCGAACGCGCACGACACTTAAACTACCAGCATGCGCACTGACGCCTCACTATCTCGGGCAACTACTGACGCCTCACCCCCCGCCATGACGTCCCCATCCATGGACAAGACACCCGATGTCCTCGTCGACCACAAGGAGGTCACGGAGACGTCCGAGATCCAGGCGCTTGCGGCGCACGAGCTCGATGCCGCCGAGGAGCGCCGCCTCGTCTGGAAGCTCGACCGGCACATCGCGCCCGTCGCCATGGGGCTGTACCTCATCGCGTTCCTCGACCGCGCCAACATCGGCAACGCCGCCGTCGGCGGGATGACAGAGGACCTCAACTTTCCCGCTAACGGTCTCTCCGTCGCGACCTCCATCTTCTACGTCACCTATGTCATCTTTGTCAGTCTCCCCTTAACTGAACCCGCTGATGGCAGGAAACCCCGGCGACCATCCTCCTCCGCAGCCTCAAGCCCAAGCGCCTGATCCCGGCCGTCGTGGTCATTTGGGGCGGTATTTCCCTCGCCAACGGCTTCTGCAGGACCTACGCCCAGGTCCTGGCCTGCCGCCTCCTCCTGGGCATGTGCGAGGCCGCCCTCTCCCCCTGCCTCGTGCTGTACATGACGACCTTTTACCGCCGCGAGGAGCTCGCCCTCCGTCTGTGCTACCTGTACATGTCGAGCGCCATCTCTGGCGTCCTTGGCGGCCTGATCGCCGCCGGCTTCCTCAAGATGGACGGCCTGCAGGGCCTCCGCGGCTGGCAGTGGCTGTACATCATCGAGGGCGCGCTCACCATCCTCGTGGGCATCATCGTCTACTTCGCCATCGCAAACACCTACCAGTCGGCACGGTACCTCAACGACCGCGAGAAGTGGATGATGGACGTGCGGCAGGCGCAGGAGGCAGCTTTCAACCACGACGACGGGTTCAGCTGGGCCGAGATCCGCAAGGCGTTCACCGACCCCGTCATCTGGCTCTCGGGCGTCGTGCAGCTCGGCCTCGACGTCTGCCTGTATGGCTTCAGCACGTTCCTGGTCGTGATCATCAGTGAGTGGCGCCTGCGGTGCATGCTGACCCCAGACCAATTCGGCTTCGACCGCATCGCGTCCCAGGGCATCACTGCGCCCGTCTACTTCTGTAAGCTGGCTCCGCGCCTGTCTCTGACACCAGTCTGCGCTCTCACGTACTTCGTCGGCGCGCTCATCTCGATGCGCTACAGCGTCCGCTACTTCGTCCTGCTTCCCCTCGCGATCGTCACCGCGATCGGCTACGCCGTGCTCATCGGCTACCCGCCCACGGTCGGGGGCCAGCTCGTGGGCTGCTTCCTCGCCGGCGCGGGCATCTACATCTGCGTGGGACTGCACGTCACATGGCTGGGGCAGAACGTCGCCGGCTTCCGCAAGCGCTCGGTCAGCGTCGGCCTGCAGCAGACGATCGGTAACTGCGGCGGCGTGGTCGCTGGCCAGATTTACAGATCAGTCGACAAGCCACGGTACCTCATCGGCCACGGGGTGAGCTTGGGGTTCTGGATGATCGCCATCGCGGGCATGACGGCCGAGTACTTTATCTGGCGGAGCAGGAACGCCGCGAGGGCGGAGATGAGCGCCGAGGAGAAGGACGAGATCGACGTCGCGGGTATAACGGGCGACCACCATTACGCGTTCCGCTACGCTCTGTAGTGGGTTGGCCGAAGGTACGGGGACGGGAGAGACAGAAGGTACAAAGCAAAATCGAGGACAGGACTATTGTAGGGTTGTTGGCAGAAGAGAAGTTAGGGTCATGCAAGGAACTCTTGGACTGCGCTGCAAATTGCGGAAGTAGCGCGTGCGCGGGGCCCGAGATCACTGGTGCCCGACACCAGGACAACGCTAGAGTACTGGCGTAGGCTGCTTGTGCAGGTTGCAGCCTTAAACTGCCACTTCGACGCTTCTCCAAAATATGCTCAGACATCTACACAAGCCTTCAGACGAGCTCATTAGGCGGCATGACGGAGTGAGCGCCGACACCAGTCCCGTGGCGAGCCAGTGTCGTGATCCGGTCGGTCTCTTCGTAATCTGGTCCCTCCTACGCTGGGTGTATGGGTGTGTGAGGTCATCCAAGAATATCGTCGGATACGTGGTTCCGAGGCTGGGCGCCGGCCATCTGGCCCCGAGAGTGCATCCCCTCGGGGCGCCGGGCGCGGAGTGCTGCAGCCACGCACCCATCTCCGCGTTGCACGTCAAAGTCAGCCCCCTCATTGCATAAGGTTCCGGGGCCACCATTGTTGTTTGATCACTTCAGGAGCGAGGAATGTGCAGTGCCCACCTCCGCCGCGATTCCGTCCTCCGCACTTGCGCCCCGTTCCCGCTCCCCCACACCTCTCTCCTCACAGCCGTATACGACAACCGACGGTGACGGCCGACTGAGTGCTTCGCTGCTTCGTCGCTTCGTTGCTCGTCGTTTATAACCCCAGCATGACACACTAGATGCCAGCATCGACGCAAGCATCGGCCATGACACGCCCCCTCTCTCCCTCCTCGCCGACCGAGGCGCGCGAACACGCCCGCTCGGGCAAGCTGCGCGGACACACGTCCGGCATGTGCCCCGGGCACGTGCAGGCCAACCTCCTTATCCTGCCGGCCAAGTATGCGGCCGACTTCCGGCGCCTGTGTGCGCGCAACCCCGTCTCCTGCCCCCTGCTGGCGGAGAGCAGGGCGGCGGGCGACAAGGGGTTCCCCGACGGCGTGGCGGACGGGACGGACATCACGACCGACATCCCGGGGTACAAGGTGTACCGGGACGGCAAGCTGGTCGAGGACGAGGTGGCCGACGTCGCGCAGTACTGGACCGAGGACAGCGTGGCCTTCCTAAGTAGGTCCGGGGGGGAAAGGGGCTAACCCCAGTCGGGTGTTCGTTCACGTTCGAGGACGCGCTGCAGGACGCCGGGCTGGGCGTGCGGCACATCGACGAGGAGCGCAACGTGCCGATGTACCGCACCTCCCTCCCGCTCCTCCCGAGCGGCGTGTTCTCGGGGAACACGGTCGTGTCCATGCGCCCCTATCCGGCCTACCAGGTCGAGCGCGTGCGCGCCGTGACGCGGCCGCATGTGCGGACGCACGGGGAGCCCATCGCATGGGTGAGTCGATCGGCGACAGCGCTGACGTTAGGGGTGGGACGCGGTCGAGAAGCTTGGCATCGCGGACATCCACAGGCCCGAGTACGGCGACGCGCCGGTCATCCGGGACGGCGAGGTGCCCGTCTTCTGGGGGTGCGGAGTGACCCCACAGCTCGTTGTCATCAACTCGAACATTGAGGGCGTGGTGATCGGCCACGCGCCGGGCAAGATGCTGTGCCTCGACTGGCGCGTGGAGGACATCCAGGAGGCCGAGTAGTGGCACAATTAATGATGCATGGGAAACCTTTATTGATCTACAGTGCTATGCGTTTGTGGAAACAGTGCTCTCCCCGTCCTTTGGACTTCCCCGTTCCCGCCACCACTTGAGCATGTGCGGCGCGACCATGATCGTCGCGCCTACGAACATCATGAGGCCCGTGAACAGGCCCGCGTAGATGAACTTGCCGTCCGCCGCGCCGATGAGCGCACCGCTGATGACGGGGCCGACGAGGTTCGGGATGGCGGCAAAAGTCCAGAGCATGCCGATACGCATGCCGATCTGCGTGACGGGCGAGATGGCGCTCGTGGCGGCCGTGACCATGGTCATCCACCCGCCGGAGCTCATGCCGAAGAGGACGAGGCCGGCGATCGCCGCGCCAGGCCCCACCTCGCCCGTCCAGAGCGCCAGTACGAAGAGCGACGAGAGGAACGACATGGCGCCGAAGACGCTCCAGACGCCCACCCTGTCCGCGAGGGGTCCGACGAAGATACGGCCGACGAACGAGCCTGATTGCAGGATGAGCACGGCGTACGAGGTGACCTCGGGGCTGAGGCGGTTCGTAGCGGCGAGCACGGGCGCGTTGAAGTAGGGCGTGAAGATGTTGGTTAACCAGATGGCCGCGCCGGTAACGAGGCAGACGTAGGGCGTCTCCCTCCACGGCTCCTTGAAGATGGACCAGGGAGGGGGCTTGCGGCGCGGCAGGCGCGCGTGCATGATCGTACATGCCGGGATCATGGCGGCAAAGGTGAACCCAGCGAGCACGAAGAGCGTGTTGCGGAAGGAGAGGCGCACAAACAGCTCGCGCATGAGCAGGGGGTACGCGATGCCACCCAGGCCCGCGCCGGTGATGACGACACTGACGGCCGTGCCGCGGCGGCGCGCAAACCAATGCCCCGAGATGGACGTCGAGGGCGAGTACACCGTTGTGCCGCCGATTCCAAAGAGCATGTGGGCGAGCAAGAACTGCCAATACTTGGTGCAGACTGCTGTCAGCGACATCCACTCGCACACTCACAGGCCATGGAGACAAAGGAGCCGGTGAGCAGCACGGTGCCGAGCCACATAAGGCGTTCGGGGCCGTACGCGTCGAATACCCGCCCGGCGTACAGCGAGCCCGTGTAGATGAGCATTGACTGGACGGATCCGAGCCACGCAACGTCCGCCTTGGTGTACCCCTTGAGCTGGTGCTCGAGGTAGTAGGCCTGCAGCTGACCCATGGAGGTGGAGAAGCCGAACACGACAAGCAGCACACAGCTTGCGGCGCCGACGGCACTCCACGCGGCCACGCCGCCGTCTGGTGGTGGCCCAATGTCGGTGTGCGTCTCGCGCGCGGCCTCTGCGGTCTCGGCGTACGCCTCACGGCTGAGCTGGCGCGCGAGCAAGCCCTCGGGCTCCCGCTCGATGTGGGCCGGCGTAAGGCCGTAGTTGTTGAATTTCTCGTCGTTGGAGTTCATCGAGGCGTGCTGGGCATGGCACGCGGTGAAGGGGCAGGATCAAGAGCGGGGCATGGCAAGTGGGCTCGATCCATATATTTAGCGGCTCGGAACTACCGATGTGAGCGGAGTTGGACCTGACTCGAAGGTGTCTGGTGATCCGGTGGAGGTGGGGCTGGTGGGGGGCGGAGGCGGACATGTGCGGAAACGCCATGCTGAGTGATGGAAAGACTTCAGCAGTGGAAGATTGCCGACTCTGGCGAGTTTACCCTGGCCCAGAAAGTGGTACAAGCCGACATCTCCGCCGGTTCCGTGCTGGTCGGGTTTGGGCCCTGTACGTCTCCGCCGAGCGTCCGGCGGCCCGTGGGGAAAGGACGCGTCGCGCATGAGGTGTGGGATGTCCTCTTGGTTCAAGTCAGTCACGGTTATCAGCGTTAGATGACTTGGGAATGATGGATGACGGGGGGATTGATAACTTGACCCGTGAATGGGCCCACGAAACTGGAACCGAGGTGCCACCAACAAGTCACGTGGCCTCGTGTCATTGTCCGCTTGGATTCCGTCATGTTACCCGATGTCCGCATGTCCACTCCAACCGCTCACACCGATCTTGCACTCTCGACCATCTCCTTCTCTTCTCCTCCCTTCATCTCTATTCCTACACTACCCTTGACATCCATATGCCCTCGTCACAGTCGCCCCCGCGGAGGCGCCACAACGTCTCCCAGGCCTGCATCAACTGCCGACAACGGTGAGTGGGCATGGGAGGTGGAGGCCGCGCGCGTGATACACGCCACCGAGACCGGAAGCTGCGAGCGGATACGAGCGGAAATGGTGGCGCCCATATGCGGATGGATGCGGATGGGCGTCAGGGGCTCGCGTGCTGATATCAGGAAGAAGAAGTGCGACGGCCAGCCGCCGGTATGCTCGACCTGCGCCGCATACAAGGCGAGTGGCTGTTGATTGACCTGTCGCACTGACAACAGGATGAGTGCGTGTGGACGAGCAAGACGGACTGGCGGCGCGCTGTGTCGCGCAACGAGGCCAACTCGCTCCGGCAGCGCGTCGAGGAGCTAGAGTCACAACTGCGGCAGCAGAGCGGCGGGGTCAGCAGCGGGGGCGGCAGCGGGGGAAGCGCAGGGGGTGGCGGCGCCCCACCCGTTACCAGTGCCCCGGACGCCTTCTCTCGCCCCCCGGCTCCACCATACTATCAGTCGTTCTCTCAACAGTCGCAACCGCAGCAACAACCGCAACAACCGCAGCAACCGCAGCCACAAGTCATGGCGGGACCAGCCCAGCAGTCGTACTACCAGCAGTCACATGGCGTGTCGGAGCCGTTTCCCCTGCAACAAGCTGGCGGGTTCGTGCCGTCTTCGTTTCGCCAGAATGTCGGTGCCGGAGGGATGCAGGAGAGAGACCTGGGGGCGTCTGGGCCGTCGAGCCTCGCTCCGCCGCGACCGAACATTGGCCCCGGCACCGAGGGCGTTCCCCTGTCACAATCCCCACAAACGCAGACGTCCCGCGGCGGGGGGACGACGCCGAGCCGTGCCCCCCAGACGCAGTCGCCACTGGATCTCGCTGGCGACATTGACGACATGATGGTGAGTAGAGCGCGGGTCGAGCAGTGGTAAGTAATGCGCGCCAGCTGACTAGCAGGTGCAAGACGAGCGGGGACGGTTGCGACTACACGGACCGCAGTCCGCCTTCCGGCACTCCAGAATGCCCGAGCCTGCATCTGAACAACCACAGGAGCAAGCTGGCTTTGCGCGCTTCCTACCGGACTTCTTCTTGACTCGGGAACAACATGACATGGCGCTTGACCGGTTCTTTCGCTACTTTGGATGTTGGGGTGAGTTCTCGGTGAAGTGCTGAACTGACGCCAGCCCAACGCGTCACGCCTCATCTGTTTTATCGCGACATGGAGGTTGCACAGTGGACCGAGGTGTCTGAGCTCCCGGTGATGACGCCCAACTACTCGCCCCTGCTCCACAACTACACGCTTGCTGTCGGCCTGGCCTTCAGCGACGAGGAGCATCTGCGCGCGCAATCCACGCGACGACTATTCGCGACCGAGGGCGACCGCAGTCTCGACCGCGAGTGCTCGACGCCGTGCGTTGGTACCGTCCAGGGACTAGCGATTCGCGCAAGTTGGGCGAGCACCATGGGTGACTACTCGCTGGGTTGGGTGCACCAGGGGCTCGCAACTCGAGTGTGCTATGCACGTGAGTGGAAACCAAGCGACAGCTGATATCAGTTGGCCTTAATGTCGACACCAGGTCTCTCGTGGCGAAGGGCAAGCTCGACAGCGAGTCGGCCGTCCAGCGCAACGTTACGTTCTGGACGTGCTTCTGCCAGGAGACGCTGTGGGCTCAGTACATCGGACGCAAACCGATCATGATGGAGTACTCACTCCCCCTCCCGACAGCCGACCCCTCGACAGACGACATGTTATGGATGTGGCCTCTAGGCCCACGACAGTCCGTGCCACCACAGAAAAGTTACCTCAGCACGGCGTTCATACATACGGCGATCCTCATGCAGGCCTGCTCAGAGATCACACGGACGTTGTGAGTGCCAACATCCGCTGCATTCGCGACCGAAAGCTGATCCCAGATATGCAGGGCGGTCAGACAAATCTGCGCTGGTCGAGAACGGAATAGTCGAGCGCTTCAGCGACACACTGGATCGTATCCTGGAGGATCTACCCCGAGCACTCCATGTCGACCCCACAAGGGCCGAGCCCGTGCTACCGCACATCTTGATGGTCCACCTCGCCTTCTCGTGGACCGTCATCCTCCTGTATCAGCCATTCTCGCAGGTTACCAGGGCTGTGCCAGATGGGCCGTTTGAGAAGATCGGTCTCATCGCCATGACTGTGAGTAGTCCCAGCTTCCGCCCAAGTTGACGACAGCGCTGCCACCAAGCTGCCCTCAGGATCGTTCAGTTGGTGGCACTCTGGGGCGAACAACATTCGCTCCGCTTCACTCCACCAACGCTGTCGGCGATAATCTACTCGGCTGGGACCAGCTTCCTGCTGGCGGCAGCGCAGGCGGGGCTCCCGTCGCAGACTGCCGCGGCCATGCAGAAGGTCCATGTCTGTCTCGGGTTCCTCGAGGAGATCGCGGGCACGTGGAAGGCGGGCAGACAACAGGCGACAGTTCTGCGCGGCTTGTTAAACGATTGCGCCCAGGCCAGCCGCGAAGTGCCTGCCCTGCTGGGCATCGAGAGAGGGTGGGATGGGCCGCAAACAGACGAGCCGTGAGTGTTTCACCTACACCCTTTGTCTCTTGAAAGCCGATCCTCGGTACATGCTTCGTCCTCAGCGTCTGGCTGGGCGGCGATGACTTCGGCCATGCCGGCCATCGCGTGCCCTGAACTATGCTGACGGCAGCTCATATCACGAACCAGGTTGGACAGCGGGCGGTGACGAGTCTTTTGACGACTTTGTCAGGTCGCTGCTAAGCCAGCAGACCGTCCCGCTCGCAGGGTACGACTCTACCGCACAACTTAACGGCTTCTTCTAGCGAGGTCGCCGTTAGCCTGCGCTAGCCGCCATCAACACACCGAAGATGCGCCGAGCGAAAGGCCGTGCCACGAATAGCATTGGAATCCTGGGCATCTACATCTGATTATGTCACATTTAGCAGACGTTCTGCCGCTATCTTCGCGGTGTTTCAGTGCGGGGACTGCGTCGGCCGCGGGGAAGTCTGGGTCGACGAGTGCCTGGCTCGGTTTGGACAACGTGCCCCAAGGCTCAACAGGCGGGTCGCCGGTCGCCACCAGCCGCGGGGGCTCGGGTCTACCTCTCCTGGCCCCGGGGAGCCTACCACCCCCACTTGGGGCAGGGGTGAGACTCATTAGGTGATCGTCCCAGAAGGCCGAGCAACGGTAAGCACTGTTCGAAATCAATCAGCGTTCTGACAGCAGTCCTGACGAGTGAGAGACGTTTTGCGAGCTCCGAAATTCAGGCACCATCACATGGGCCGGCCATCTCCACCCTGGATTGTCGCGGTAAGAGGCGGCACACGACCGGACCGAGCTGTTTTGTCAATTGACATCCCAAACTAGTAGCTGGGGCGCTGGGGGCTCCTGCTGAGCAGCGAGCTAGCTGCGAGGAGAGACGGCGAGGAGGCCGACTAGTGCGGCGGGGGTGTGGGGAGGGGGACAAAGGGGGACAAGTTATAACACTAACGCTGGTGGGGCGCATTCTCACACCCCACCCGCACGCGACCTACCCTCACGCCACTGCCATGTCCCCCCCACCACCGTACGAGGCCGAGAAGACGGCGCCCGAGCACGCGGACGAGAAGGCGCTCAGCGACGGCGTCGACCGCCACCTCGAGGTGCATCTGCCCGAGGCGCTGCGCGGCCTGTCCCAGGACGAGCTCGCGGCCATGGACCGCCGGATCACGCGCAAGATGGACCTCACGCTCATGCCCATCCTCATCTGGCTCTACGTGCTCAACTTTCTGGACCGCAACAGTGCGTCCATCCGCCCTGCAAACTGACGGCAGACATGTCGACGGCCAAGATCGGCGGCGTGACCGACGACCTGGACATGAGCGGCTCGGACTTTTCGACGGCCATCGCCATCCTCTTCGCCGGCTACATCTCGCTGCAGGTCCCGTCCAACATGGTGGCGGCGCGCGTCGCGCGCCCCGGCGTCTACATCTGCGCCATGTGCACGCTCTGGGGCCTCGTCTCGGGCTGCACGGGCGCGGTGCAGGGCTACGCGGGCCTCATCGTGTGCCGCCTCATCCTCGGCTTCTTCGAGGCCGCCTTCTTCCCCGGCGCCCTCTACCTCCTCACCATGTTCTACACCAAGCGCCAGATGGCGCTGCGCACGGGCATCCTGTACTCTGGCTCGCAGCTCGGCAACGCCTTTGGCGGGCTGTTCGCCCTCGCGTGCCTCCAGCTCGAGGGCGCGCACGGCATCCGCGGCTGGCGCTGGCTCTTCGTCGTCGAGGGCGCCATGACCGTCGGCTTTGGGCTCCTCTTCGCCGTCCTCATCCCCAACAAGCCCGCCACCTTCCGCCTCCTCGACGAGCTCGAGAAGGAGTACGCCGTGTACCGCCTCGAGGCGGACCGCGCGACCAAGGACGCGTCCGACGAGATCTCCACCGCCTCGGCCCTCCGCCTCGCCGTCACGGACCCCAAGGTCTGGTTCGTCACCCTCGCCCTCCTCGTCAACTTTATCGCGTCGGCCGTCACCAACTTTTTCCCCATCGTCATCGACCAGATGGGATTCGAGAACCGCACCGTCTCGCTCGCCCTCACCGCGCCGCCGTACATCCTCTGCGTGGTCGTCATCTCGCTCGTCGGCTGGCACTCGGACAAGGTGCAGGAGCGGACGTACCACGTCGTCGCGGCGTTTTCCGTCACCATCGTCGCAAACGTCATCGCCGTCGCCACCACCAA
>JAMALN010000754.1:0-19051 GCA_023630115.1 Cutaneotrichosporon sp. PK4640 | reverse complement strand
TGGCGAGGGGGGACGCACGTTGATCGGCTTGACGTCTGCCATTGCGCCTGCCTGTGTTGTCGGTGCGCCGTGCGCGGTGAGGGAGTTGCCGACGTGGAACGAGCGCGAGTGCCGGGAGAAGGGTTAAGAGTGGTCGGTTTTGAAGGGCCCGCCCAAGTCTATAGCGGGGTTTCGTGCGAGGATGAGGGGGGGAGGGGAGGGGAGGGAGAAGAGGTGAGGAGAGAGAAAGTGGTGGTGTGGAGATGAGAGATGTTGAGGTGGAAGCTGGTTTCAACGACGAGCAGCGGTGCACCGTCGCGTGTCCAGGAAGGCTCTGGGCGGTGACGCTGGCGTTTCAGGGTCCAGGGGGGCCTCCACTGAGCGGTCTGGGTGGAGGTCCCCTTGAAATGACCATCAAAAGGTGCCACAATGTCGGAATAACCGGTATTACAACTCAAGGTGGAGGTTGTCCACTTGACGCACTGACCGTCTGTGCCCTCTTGTGCCAGGGCGGGACCCCGGGGCGCACACCGGTGGATCCTCGGATCCTCACGCGTGGTCCGTGCTCGATCCCCCGCAACACGGCAGTTGATGGCGCTGGGCGTTGAAAGGGTATCATGCGTGGCGGGCGCGGCAGGGAGGGGCATGTCGGATGAGGGGCGGCCGAAAACAGCCACAGCAAAGGAGCGTGCACGGGAGTGTGCCGACATAGAGAGTGCGTTGGACGCGACCCGAGCGTCGCATACCCACACCAATACACGGCATGCACGCCATGTCCACACGCGCCACACGCGTTACAATCCATCCTCCACCATTTCTCCTTGCATCTCTTCTCAACTGATCTCTGCTCTCTTCCACAGCCCCCCTATCCCCTTCATCCTCTTCCTTTACATCCGTCGCCACCCCGGCCACCCCACACTCCTTTTCCTCCAATCACTCCTTCCATGCCAAGCCCACAATGTTAAACCGCGACCCATCGTGAGTCTCCCGTCCTTTGACCTCCGCACCTCCGCACCTCCACACGCCCAGCTTGGCAGTTGCACGTCCTAACTCCAGACCCTACTTTCCCGGCTCCGAGTCGCGCGACGACCTCCACGCCAAGTCGTCCCCAACCTCCCTTTCCCCACCACCGATGTCGCGCAAGCCCGTCCCCTATGCCGAATCCGAGTCGCGCCCGTCCTTCTCAATCCCGATGATCAGCGTGACGCACGCTGAGAACGAGGACGACGACTATCCCCTTTCCCAGCAGTCGCCAAAGCAGCCGAAGAGCAAGGCCACCGAGGCGCGCGAGGCGGTCGAGAGCGTGCAGACTGTCCTCGAGGAGAACATTGCGGGAATCGACGAGTGTGAGTGCGGGGTAGTGGATGGGCGTGGAGGCGGTCAGGCCCCAGAGGTCAACGAGTTGTGGTTCATGGGGCAGCGACGGGGGCTGTTGGCGGTCGAGAGCTTGGCGAGCGGCATTAACGAAGGAGGCAGCAACCTCGACTCTCGATGGCACGACTGACACCAGCCCCACCATCCCTCAAGAGCCGCCGCCGACCCCGCCCCCTGGAGCCATGGTATCGCAAGAAGGTAGCTCGCCCTATCATATGGCAAGCTAACAGCAGTGGGTCGTCCTCAGCGGCGCGGGTGCGGTCATCGCCATTGCGCTGATCGTGATGATCGTCGTGATCGTGGTGGAGACGCGTTGAGAGTTGCGTTGTACAGTATCTGTCGTCCTGGGGTTATCGTAATGCATTATAGTCTTCCGCACGTCTCCACTTTGGCATGTGTTTCGTGCTGGGCCTCCGCTCAAGCATTGCATCCTTCAAGTCGCGTGGGCGCGGCGCGGCCTACTTGGGCGCGCGCGCTCGAGAGCGGAATCGGCCATCACCGACTCGGCGTTCGCGGCATTGATAACCGACCAGCGTCACAGCCCACCCACATACCCAACGTCTGTCTCTTCAACATCAACCAAGATGCTCCTCCTCGCGCGCCGCACGGCGCTCTCGCGTCCTCTTGCATCTCTGGCTCTCCGCCACTCCTCCTCCTCGTCGCTGCTCGTCGAAGACCGCGGCCCAACCCGCCTCATCACCCTCAACCGCCCCACTCAGCTCAACGCCCTCACCCCCGCCGACCTCGACGCCTTCATCACGGCGGTGGAGGACGCGCCCGCCTCGGTCCGCTCCATCGCCGTCACGGGCTCGGGGCGCGCCTTCTGCGCGGGCATGAATACGTCCGCCTTCGAGGGGCTGGACACCGCCGCCGCGAAGCAGCTCATCACCAAGGTCGGGCGCGCGGTCGGCGCCCTCCGCCTCAGCCCCAAGGTCACCGCGGTCCTCATTAACGGATACTGCCTGGGCGCGGCGTTCGAGATGGCTCTCGCCGCGGACCTGCGCATCGCGCTCCCGAACGTCAAGGTCGGCCTGCCCGAGACCAAGGTCGGCATCCCGAGTGTGGTCGACGCCGCGCTGCTGCGGCACCACGTCGGGCTGAGTTTGGCGAAGGAGATGCTCCTCCTCGGCGAGATTTACCCGATCGAGAAGCTCGGCGGGTTCGTCAACTTCTACGCCGAGGACAACCTCGTCGAGAAGGGCGAGGAGGTGCTGGCCAAGGTCGCGGACCTCACCCCGGTGGTTATGGCGGCGCAGAAGGAGCTCAACGAGGCGTGGATGAACGAGAGCCATGTCGCGGGGATTGAGCGCAGCATCGACGTGTTTGCGCGCGTATTTGCCGATCCTAGCACGCACGAGGCGGTGGAGAAGTACAATGCGCGGCGGAAAAAGTAGTGGGTCTACTGTGGTCCTGGAGGCAGCTGACACCAGGTGTGTAGCCTAGCCTGTAGCACATGCATGAACCGAATCTATCCGAATTACACTCTGCCTGTCTCCTACGTCCCCTTCCCCGTTCCCTTCGCCGATGCGCCTCCGGGAGGCCGGTGGACTGCCACGGAGCCTGTGGCATCGCCGCGCCTTCGGCTCGCCTCGGTCGCTCACGACGCCTCCTCGACCAACCGCAGCACACCCACGCTCTCCACATGCGCGGTCTGCGGGAAGAGGTCGAAGCCGCGCAGGCTCTCCAGCACGTACTTCCACTTGCCCGCGCCACGCTTCTCGCTCTCGCTCACAAACCACCCAATGTCGCGCGCCTGCGTGTGCACGTTGCACGAGACGTACACGGCCGTCAGGGGGCGGAACTCGAGCAGCTGCTCGAGGAACGGCGTGTCGCAGCCCTTGCGTGGTGGGTCGATCACGACACACGAGTGGTCGCCCGCAAAGCCCGCCTCGGCCAGCCCGCCAAAGATGTCCTCGGCCTTGCCGCACAGCCACGTCGTCTTGTCCCCGAGCCCGTTCATCTCGGCGTTGGCCTTGGCCGCCGTGATCGAATCCTGAGAGATCTCGACGCCCGCGACGCGCTCAAACTCGGGAGACAGGGTGATCCCGAACAGGCCGGAGCCGCAGTACGTGTCGACCAGGTGCGTGGGGCGCTTGGTCGTCATGCCGGGGGGGAAGATGGCCTCCTTGACGTAGTCGGTGAGAGGGATGAGGATCGAGTTGTTGTTCTGGAAGAACGAGCCGGCCGCAAAGGAGAACAGGAAGTCGCCGACGCGCTCGTACACCTGCTCCTTGTGGTTGGTGATCGCGACGTGCGGGATGTCGCTGGGGGTGGAGGGGTCGAAGGGCTGCTCCTTGGTCGGGAGGGGCTCGGGGGCGGGGAGCGAGTCGCGGAGCAGCAGCGTCGCACCGCGCTTGAACGTCGCGATGGTACTGTGGTCAGCACGATGTACTCGTTCACGCTGCAAGTAAGCAGAGTACGCACTCCCTGATGCGCTGCCGCTCCTCGGTGAGCTTGGCGTTGAGCACGCCAGTGGCGATCACACACTCCTCGATGTCGGTGACGCGCCCGCCGCCGATGGTGTTGAACCCGATTTTGGGCACCCACGTCGGCGGGTTGCCCTCCTCCTCCTCGGTGAGGTGCTGCGCGCGGACGGCCTTGGGCATGGCATCGAAGTGGGGCGTGATCTTGGTGCGGTACGCCCACTGCTTGGGCGACCCAATCGTGTCAAGAATGGGAGGGACCTTGGCCGCGTCGAGGCCAGAGTAGCGCACGTACGCGAGGTCGACGGTGCGCTTCTTGTGCTCGAGCTGCTTGGCGTACGGCACGTCCTGGAGCTGGCAGCCGCCGCTGATGTCAGCGATGTGGGCGAAGTGGACAGGCTCGGAGGCAGTTCTCGCTCGCCTCGGCTTGTACTCACCACACACCAAAGTACTTGCAACCCGCCTCGGGGAACTTGCGGCGGTCACCCTCGCCACCGCGCAGGTCGTCGCAGTACTCGAGCGTCTTGACGTAGTCGGCAACCGAGTGGAAGCGGTCGTGCTTCCACACCTTGGCACGGATCAGGTCACCAGGGTGCGCCATGGGCGTGACAATGGCCCACTTCTTGCCGTCCTTCTCGAACAGCGAAATGCTGTCACCTGGGGTGAGCCGCGGTCATGACGCCACTCCTTGCTCTCTCCCCCTCCTCTCCTAGCCTCCAGCTCAACACCTCCGCCCATCTCCACGCCTCCGAACTCACCGTTCCGGCCCAGCGCCCCGACGCGCAGCTCATACTCCGTCTGCAGCTCCAGCCCCTCCGGCGCCGTCCACTCCCCCTCGTCCCCCCGAGCCACCACCTCGGCGACATACTCCTGCCCGAGGAAGTCGGCAATGTCGCGGTGCAGGATATCGCCGTGCGAGTACGGGTCGGGGAGGTAGCGCTTGTTGCGCTTGCGCTTGGCCTTGCCCTGCTGCGGCTTGGGGGCCGGCTTCGGGGCGGAGGCGGTCACCGGCGCGACGGGCACCGCCGCCGTCCCGTTGGGCGCCGGCTCGTCGCCGCGTACCTTCTTCGGAACGGGGGAGCCGGTTGGCGTGGGGAGTGAGGACATTGTGCGGTAGAGTTGTGTGCGAGGGCGAGGGATTGCGCGTACGAGTGCGCGCGCTAGCATGGACTCGCTGAAATTGTTGTTGCCAGACCCAATCGTCTCCTCTCAAGTGGTCACCAAGCTGCTCACCAGGCGGAAATTTAAAGTGGAGGTGGACCTTAAATTCGTCGCGTGCGCCGCGCGTGGATCTGTGCGTCCCCCCTAAAAGGGGGTGCCATACAAGGAAAGCGAGGACGCGCGTTGAGGTTGGTTGCATGACGCTGCCATCATCCACCACCGGTCATCTGTAACAACAACTCATCCACCATGGCGTCCACAGAGGCATCCTCGTCCACCCAGGGCTTTGACCAGGCAAAGATTGACGCCCTCAAGGCGTACCGCCAGGTGAGCCCTCCTCCCATCGCCAGCGCTGACAGAGTAGAAGCTGCGCGACCACAGCAACTTCAGCGAGAACCTCAAGAAGGGTAAGCTACGCGCGGTCGATTGAGCTTACGCAGTCCGCATGAACATTCGCGCGCTCAATGCCGACTACGAGAAGACCGAGGAGGACATGAAGGCGTTGCAGAGTGTGGGGCAGATAATTGGCGAGGTGTTGAAGCAGCTCGACGACGAGAGGTGTACGTCTGCGTTGCTGAGTTTGGTGAGAAGCTGACACCAGTCATCGTCAAGGCGTCGAGCGGGCCGCGCTACGTCGTGTCCTACCGCCCTACTCTGCCCGCCGAGAAGGTGAGTCCCCTCTTGCTCGCGCTAACCCCAGCTCAAGGCCGGTGTGCGCGTCTCCCTCGACATGACAACATTGACGATCATGCGCATCCTCCCGCGCGAGGTCGACCCAATGGTGTACAACATGAGCCTTGAGGACCCCGGGTCCGTGTCGTTTGCTGGTATCGGTGGTCTCGGTGACCAGGTGCGCGAGCTGCGCGAGGTCATCGAGCTGCCCCTCATGAACCCGGAGCTGTTTGAGCGTGTCGGCATCAAGCCTCCCAAGGGTGTGCTGCTCTACGGCCCACCAGGAACGGGCAAGACGCTCCTCGCGCGTGCCGTCGCGGCGACGCTCAACACCAACTTCCTCAAGGTCGTCTCCTCAGCGGTGAGTGCGGAGCTGGCTGGCACACAAGACCACTGCCAGCGACATCCTTTCAGGACCGCCTGACACCAGATCGTCGACAAGTACATCGGCGAGTCAGCGCGCTTAGTCCGCGAGATGTTTGCCTACGCGCGCGAGCACGAGCCCTGCATCATCTTCATGGACGAGATCGACGCGATCGGCGGCCGCCGTTTCTCGGAGGGCACGTCGGCCGACCGCGAGATCCAGCGTACGCTCATGGAGCTCCTGAACCAGATGGACGGCTTCGACTCCCTGGGCCGCACCAAGCTGATCATGGCGACGAACCGGCCCGACACGCTCGATCCCGCGCTCCTCCGTCCCGGCCGTCTTGACCGCAAGATCGAGATCCCACTCCCGAACGAGCAGGGGCGTCTCGAGATTCTCAAGATCCACGCCAAGGGCATCAACAAGAGCGGCGACATCGACTACGAGGCCGTCGTCAAGCTCTCGGACGGGTTCAACGGCGCCGACTTGCGCAACATCTGCACCGAGGCGGGCATGTTTGCGATCCGCGACGACCGCGACGCCATCGTGCAGGAGGACCTCATGAAGGCTGTGCGCAAGATCAGCGATGCCAAGAAGCACGAGACGACTCTGTGAGTGTGAACGGGTGGTGCGCGGCGATAGCCTTGTGCCAGCGCCGACACTGACGACACCGCTGACAAACAGGGATTACCAGGCGATCTAGAGTTGAGATACATGTAGAGTTACAAGGTCGTGGCATATGCAACATTCTAGCAGTGACCCGCGCTGACGCGCACCACCGCCCAGCCCCACAACACATGACAAGCGTCTGAACAGCTGCTAGCACGAGCGTGGCCCTGCTGAGAACTCCCGACTCGTGTGCTCTGCCGTGAGCGTCACTTCGGCCGCACCCGTCACGACACCTTGGCCTTTACACCGGCCGTCTTGGCAGACACGGTCTGGCTACCGGAGCCTAACACAAGCGTCTGCCGTCCAACCCGTCGCCCTCATCCCTCTGAGACGAGAGGCTCTTCGCCATCACCTTCACCTCCCTCACACGCACGCATGCAGCCGTGCCCCAGCACAGGCGGAGGAAACACCTGTTCCCAACACCCCCGCGGTCGGCTGACACCAAGGAACCTGCTCACCGCGACGCCATCCAGTTCCACACTGCGCAAATAAAAAGTGTCTCAGTTCCAGCAGTCTCCAGCCCGGCCTCGGCCCCGCGGACAAATACAGGTTCATGTGTTTCTTTACAACGCGGTCAGTGTCCTCCCTCCCCTCCATCCACCGCCGGGATCGATCGCTCGAGGGTGTCCGGCATCTGGCTCCCCAGCCCTTCACTCAGCCCCCTCCTTCGAGTACGTCGACGACGCATCGCTGCTCGCAATGCTCGGCGACTTCTTGACGACGGGTACGTCCGCAGCGACGGCGACGCGTTTCGCCTTCCGGCGGCGGAGGAGGAACCAGGCCGCCTGGCATCAGTTTCGTCCCTCTCACCGTGCCCTCTCGCCCTCTCGTCTCCTCTCGCACTCTTCTCGTCGCCTCTCTCCCTCTCGAGTCGTGGCCCTCGCACTCTTCTCGTCTCCCCATCTCCCCGCCGTCACTTACCAGCGCGCCAAACGCCAGCATCGCGGCTATCACGACCAGCAAAATAATCCAGAGGCAGTCCTTCTTCTCCTCGGCCGGCGCGACGCTGGTCGCCGCCCCGCTGACCGCGCTCCGCGTCGGCGCGACCACCGTTTTGATGACCCGCGCGCCGTCGACCGTCGCGTACTCCCGGTACGTCGTCCACCCGGGCCCGCCGTACACCACCGTCTGCGTCTGGGTGGACGGGTACGTCCAGGTGTAGGTTACGGTCGTGGGGCCCTCGGGGAGGAAGGTGGACCGGTCTTGCTGGGAGAAGGGTGGCATGGTGGATGGAGGTGGAGTGGATAACGGGCTACGAGATAGCATGCCGCCTTCTGTAAGTACGGAGGAGGGGCGGGGTGGGAGGTATGGGAAGGCCGAGAAGATGGTCACATGCCACTCACTCTGGCAGGCGTCATGGTGGATCTAGGGTGGGACTTGGTCAGGCACCTGGACCAGCCATTCCCTCCGATCTCAACCAGTCTTCCGCGTGTGCCTTCTTCAGAGTCTGTCGTGAGGCCCGCGATCCGGGCTCGAGGCTCGAGGCTGCGAGGCTGCTGTATCGGTCCTTTCCTACAGCACTCTGCGCCCGCCAGACCCGCCAGCCAACGATCTCCGATGCGTTATTCCCGGTTCCCGATCTCCGGTCCCCTATCCCCGGTCCTCGTCCAGCAGAGGGGTTTATATCACTGCGTCCCAGCCAGCATGCTCCCCACGCACGATGATCACCCTCGACCTGACCGGCAAGATAGCGTTCATCACGGGCGGCGGCCGCGGCATCGGCCTGGGCATCACGCGGGCGTTTGCGCAAGGTGTGTCCCCTGTGTCCTCCCTCCCTATCCCCCTGGCTGACGGCAGCCGGCGCCACGACCGTGATAACCTACACTGCGCGCGAGCCATCCGCCGCCGCCGCGGCCGTGGAGGCCGAGTTCGGCACCCGCGTCCACGTCTACCACTGTCCGGGGGAGCGGAGTGCCGTCGTCGATGAGGTGGTCGCGCGCGTTGCGCACGAGGTGGGCGAGGTGGACATTGTGGTGAACAACGCGGGCGTGAGCCTGTGGCGCGACGTGCTCGACACGACGGACGGTATGTCCTGATGTAGCGGGGCTGATGCAGACGACGTCGCCTACATCATGGAGAGCAACCTCTACGCGCCGATCTACCTGGCGCGCGCGTTTGCGCGACACTGGCTCCCCGCCCGGCCGGAGCGCGCCGCGCTGGGGAAGCGCATCGTCTTCGTCGCCAGCCTCTGCGGGATGCTCAACCTCGGACCGCAGCGGCAGGCGGTGTACAACGCCTCCAAGGCGGGCCTGCTCATGCTCTCCAAGGTTTGGGTGGAGGGGCGGAAGGGGCTGACTACAGTCGCTGGCGGGCGAGTGGGCCCGGTATGGGATCGCGGTCAACGCCCTGTCCCCCGGATACGTGGCGAGCGGAGACATCGAGCACCAGGACGCCGAGCACGTGCGCCGCTGGATGGAGGGGACGGCGGTGGGGCGGTTCGGGACACCTGACGAGATCGGCGGGATGGTGGTGCTGCTCTGCTCGGAGCGGGCGCCGCAGTTCCTCACGGGCGCCAACCTCGTCATGGACGGGGGATACTCTGCGCTCTCGTAGTGATGGATTGCGTTGATGAGGCTATCTCGGAGGAAGAGCACCCGCCCCGTGGGGAATCGGTGTTTACCGTTGACTAGGGATCGGCTGTTCTTGCTCTTGCCCACTCGGAGTGCAGCCGCGGACGTCGGGCACCTAGTACCCGGAGCCCCCACCCGCCGCTGTGGCAGTCGATGTCGGCTCTACTAATATCTGGAGGCAGCCCCCCACCTCCCCCCCATCCCCACCATGGCCGCCATCGAGATCTACGAGTCCGACTTCCCGAACCCCTTCCTCCCCGAGATCGGGGTCTTCGACTTCGTTTTTCCCCCCTCCCAGGGGTACGCGACGCACGAGGGGGCGGCGTTCGCCGACTCGGTGGTCGCCTTCACCGACGGCTCGACGGGGCGCGAGCTGCGGCGCGGCGAGCTCCGCGACCAGGCCCTGCGCCTCAAGGGCGGGCTGAACGCGCTGGGCATCAAGCGCGGCGACGTCGGCTGCATCTGGGGCCTCAACTCGCTCGAGTGGATCGTCGCCGCGTACGGCCTCCTCGCCGCCGGCGTGACCGTCACCCCCGCCAACGCGAGCTACGACGTGCACGAGATCGCGCACCAGGTCAACGACAGCGGCGCGTCCCTCGTCTTCGTGTCCCCCGCCAACCTTCCCGCCCTCCTCAAGGCGCGGGAGGCGTTCAAGACCCCCGTGCCAGACTCGCACATCATCGTCCTGGGCCCGGGGGCGGAGAGCTTCAAGGCGCTGCACGAGCACTTTGGCGCGCCGAGCGAGCAGGAGCACTTTGACGGCCTGGACTCGCGCGCGACCGCCGTGCTCTGCTACTCGTCCGGCACGACCGGCCTGCCCAAGGGCGTGATGACGACGCACCACAATCTCACGTCGCAGACGCTCGCCGCGCGGCCGCTGTGGCAGCCCGACGACCCCGCGCGCCACCGCCTCCTCGGCTTCCTCCCCATCTCGCACATCTACGGCTGGATCGCCCTCCTCCTCCAGCCCGTCGTGGTGGGCATCCCCACCGTCCTCCTCCCGCGCTGGGACGAGCTGCTCTTCCTCTCCTGTGTCCAGAAGTACCGCATCACGCACTCGCTCTTCGTGCCCCCCATCGTGCTCCTCCTCGTCCACTCGAAGCACGTGCCCGCCTACGACCTCTCCTCGCTCGTGTGGGTGTCGTGCGGCGCCGCCCCGCTCTCCGGCGAGCTCATTCAGGCCTTCCAGGCCCGCTTCCCAAACTGCACCATCACCCAGTCGTACGGCATGACCGAGACGTCGCCCGGCATCTTCATCGCGCTCGAGGACGACGCGAAGGCGGGCCACCTGGGCATCGGCCGCCTCCTCCCGACGTTCCAGGCGCGCCTCGTGCGCCCGGACGGGAGCGACGCGCCGCGCGGCGAGCGCGGCGAGCTCTGGGTCCGCGGGCCCTGCATCATGAAGGGCTACCACGCGAACCCCGCGGCGACGGCGGGCACGATGGAGCCCGGTGGCTGGCTACGCACTGGCGACGTCCTCGTCCGCGGGGACGACGGGCTGTGGGCCGTCGTCGACCGCGTCAAGGAGCTCATCAAGTACAAGGGGTTCCAGGTGGCGCCGGCCGAGCTCGAGGGCCTCCTGCTGCAGCACCCGCAGGTTGTGGACGCGGGCGTCGTCGGCGTGCAGGACGACTCGCAGGCGACCGAGCTGCCGCGCGGGTACATTGTCGCTGCGGAGGGCGCCGGGCCCGGCCTCGCCCGCGAGGTGCAGGCCTGGGTTGCGGCGCGCGTCGCGCACCACAAGGCGTTGCGGGGCGGGGTGGTCGTCGTCGACGCCATCCCCAAGAGCCCGTCGGGCAAGATCCTGCGCAACATCCTGCGCGAGCGCGCCAAGAAGGAGTTCAAGCCCGCCGAGCGGGGCAAGCTGTAGCCGTCCTTCGCGCCCATAAAGCCCGGATACCCAGGGTATAGATCATGCATGCTGTTGAAGCGATGTCATGGACTAGTGTGGTCCAGTGTGGCGTGCCGACCGATCGGCATCTGGCGGCATGGAGTTCGCCGACGATAATGACCGCATCACACTAGCATGTGGGCAGCTGGACACGACTCTTGCTGATTCCTCAGCGTCTCAAGCTCACAGCCATGCACCCCCTCCTCCTCGCCGCCTTCCTGGCCTTCGCCCAGCCCGTGGTGAGCGACTTCGCCCACGCCCTCTCCCTGATGGAGACCCACCCCCTGGTGGACGGGCACGTCGACCTGCCCTTCATCGTCCGCTCGCTCGGCAAGAGCCCCCTCGCCACCCTCCGGTCCCACGGCCCCAGCATGCCCGGCCACATCGACCTGCAGCGCATGCGCGCGGGCCGCCTCGGCGGCCTCTTCATGGTCGCGTGGACCCAGTGTCCGCCGTCGCACGCGGGCGCCCCCGCTGGGTATCTGGACACGGGCGAAGTGCCTATCCTGTAGGGCAGGCTAACGCCAGGGCGTGCGCGACACGCTCGAGCAGATCGACATCATTTATGAGATCGTGGCGGGCACCCCGGACGTGAGCTGAGCACAAATGGCGCTGACGCAGCACTTCGCGCTCTGCCGCTCAGCGGGGGAGGTGCGCGCCTCCAAGAAGGCGGGCAGGATCGACACCCTCATCGGCGTGGAGGGCGGGCACCAGCTCGGCAACTCGCTGGCAGTGGTGCGCGCGTACGCCGCCCTCGGCGTGCGGTACATCACCCTCACGCACACGTGCCACAACGGTGAGCCCAACGCTTTCCCACTAATGCAGTGTTCGCGAGCTCGGCGGGCTCCGGCGCCCCCCTCAACCCCGTGTACCCCGGAGACGGGCTCACGCCCTTCGGCGCGCAGCTGGTCGAGGAGATGAACCGCTCGGCGTAGTGGTGGACCTCTCGCACACCGCGCCGGGCACGATGCGCGACGCGCTCAAGCTCTCGCGCGCGCCCGTCATGTTCTCCCACTCGAACGCGCGGGGCGTATACGACCACCCCCGCAACGTGCCCGACGACGTGCTCGACCTCCTCCGAGGAGGCGGGGTGGTCATGGCCGTGTTCTACCCGCCCTTCGTGGATCCGCAGAACGCGACGATGGCGCGCGTCGCCGACCACATCGAGTACATCGCCGGGCGGTGCGGGCGGGGGTGTGTCGGCATCGGCTCGGACTTTGACGGGATGGACGCGGCCGTGGAGGGGTTAGAGGACGCGAGCAAGTACCCCCACCTCGTGAGTTGTTGAGGAACACGCTGATCAGATCGCCGAGATGGTCCGCCGCGGGTGGAGCAACGACGACGTCGCGGGCCTGTTGGGCGAGAACGTGCTGCGCGTGCTCGACGGCGCGGACCGCACCGCCCAGGAGATGGCGACTATGCCCGCCAGCGCGGGGGTGCTGGACGCCAGGACGGACCTGCCGTGCGAGTGGGGCGGGCCGGGGGGCGCGTACCTCGCCAAAGACGTGCAGGCGTATCTCCGGGGGCGGCGGCGGGACGAGCTGTAGTGGTTGGTCTGTGCTGGCGACTGATGTGGTGAGAGGTGTGAGTGTACTCGAATCAGCTGTCCATACCGACGCTGCGATGCAATGCTGCCTACTCCCTCTACAACTCTATACGCGTCCGCTTACTCGTCCGCAACCACGCGCCAAACCTTGACGCTCCCGTCGTCCGCCGCGCTCGCGAGGATCCCCGCGCCCTTTCCGTCCTCGCGCACATTCCACCCGAGGCCATTGACGTCCGCGACGCCGTGCGCCTCGCGCATCCCCGCAATCGGCACGAGCTGGCCGCTCGCGACCTCCCAGACGATGATGCGGCCGTCGGCACCGCCGCTCGCGAGCAGCCCGCCCGCGTCCGGCCCGGGCCCCCACGCGAGCGCGAACACGGCGCCCGCGTGCGCGAGCGTATGGCTGACCTCGCGCATCTCCATGCCCGTCGCGACCTCCATCTCGCCGATCTCCTCGGCCTCGGCCTGAGCACTAGGGACTCGCTCCCAGAGGCGCACGCCGCCGCCGTCGCCGCCTGAGGCGAGGAAGCGCCCGTCGGGCGACCACGCGAGCGCCCACACCGTCTCGGGCTCGCGGAGGGGCGGGACGTCGAGCGCCTGCGCCTCCTTCTCGGGCGGGGTGGGGGAGAGCGCCTCGACAAGCGAGAGCGAGGCCGTGCCGGGCACCTGCAGGGGCGTGGGAGGGAGGGCGGGGGCCAGGCGCTGGATCAGCGTCCAGTCGCTGTCGGGGTCGTCGAACATCAGGTGGATGTTCGAGTCGTACGACGCCGAGGCGAGGAGCTGGGGTCAGCAAACAGAAGGGAGAGGACCCACCTCGTCGTGCGGGTGCCACGAGACGGCCTTGACGTCGGCCCCGTGGTCCATCATCACGGCAATACACTCAAAGTCGGCGTCGGGCTGGACTGGCGTCAGCGCCGCCACCCAGCCAACTCACCCTCCCACACCCAAACCGAGCGGTCGCGCGAGCAGCTCGCGAGCAGCCCGCCGTCCGCGCTAAACCCGACGCTCTTGCACTCGTTCTCGTGCCCCTCGAGCGTGGTGACACACTCCCACTCGCCCTCCTCCTCCTCCTCCCACACGCCGACGGTGGAGTCAAAGCTCGCGGTCGCGAGCGTCCGCCCCCCGGGCGCCCACGCAATGCCGCGGACGGTGCGCTTGTGCCCCGTCGGAATCGAGGTTGCGAGGGTGAACTGCGGCTTTGGGGAGGTGGGAGACGGGAAGCCTTCTGCATCTGAGGAGTCAGGCAGGGTGTACGTGTACAGCCGGACGGTGCGGTCGGTGCTGCACGAGGCGAGGAGGGAACGCGCGGGGTTGAAGGCGACGGCCCAGGCGGGGTCGGCGTGCCCCGGCACCTCGGCGACGGGCTGGAGAGCAGGCATGGTGGACGGAGTGGATGTCACCTTGGGCTGGCGGTATCATGGCGGCCCGAAATCGGTCAGCGGAAGCGGGAGCATTTCGATTTCCGGGCCTCCACACTCCGTCCCCCGAAGTGGGGCGCGGTGTCAGCGAGCACTTGGCATTGTACACTTGCTTTCGACATGGGAGAGACAGAAGAGCGCACCCCGATCCCCGTGACGTGCTTTACGGGCTTTCTTGGTGAGTACAGCTCCGGGGGCTAGCTGACGACAGGTGCGGTGGGTGTTCAGCTACGAGAGCTCTGTTGGTTCAGCTGACGGACAGGGCAAGACGACGACAATCCTGGGGCTGCTGGGCCAGCTGCCGAAGGACTACAAGGTGCAGCTGAGGAAAGAACGTGAGCTGACGACAGGTCGTGCTGCTCAAGAACGAGTACGGTGATGTCGAGGGTGCGTCCACTTGTCCTCCCTGTCCACCTTCCCTCCTCCGCCTAAGCAGCCACACTCTCCCTGCCCGCCGGACCCCGCGCTCACCCCAGTCGACTCGCTGCTCGCGCAGCAGAGCAACATCACCGGCGTGTCGGAGATCCTGAATGGGTGTCTGTGCTGCACGATGGTCGGGCTGGTCGAGAACGCCCTCATCGAGATCCGGGACAAGTTCAAGCCGGACCGTATCATCATCGAGTCGAGGTGGGTGCGGTGTGGGGCCCTTGAGAGCTAGCAGAATCGCGATCTCGGCTCATCTTACTTCCTGTGTCCCGAACAACTAAAACCAGCGGCTCCGCCTTCCCCGCCACCCTCGCGCTGCAGATCCGCTCCCTCGAGCCGCAGGGCTTCAAGCTCGACGGCGTCGTGACCGTCATCGACTGTGTCAACTTCCAGGGGTACGAGGACGACTCGCCGAGCGCCAAGCTCCAGGCGCAGTACACGGACCTGCACATCCTTAGCAAGCACGAGGACGTGTCTGAGCGCGAGTTCGACATCCTCCTCGACCGGCTAGGGGACCTGACCGACTCGACGCCACACGTCAAGATCAGCCGCGAAAAGCCGCTGACTCCCGAACTCGTGTTCGGGCTGGACAGTACGCTGTTCCTCAAGGGCAGCGAGGAGGCGGACACGTGGGCGGCCATCGGGGGCGAGGGTGCGCACATTGACGAGGTGCAGACCAAGTCGGTGTGGCGGGGCGGACGGCGGCCGGGCGGAAAGCACGAACACGCGGACGGGAAGGAGTGCGGGAGCTGTAAGGAGGGGGAGGGGACGGTGGGGGAGGTGCAGCCCCTCCCGCGGGAAGAGCTCGAGGCGCAGCTCAAGAAGTTTGAGCACATCCCGGAGATCTACCGCAGTGAGTTCGGCGTCTGGAAATTGGCTACTATTCTTGTTCGCTTGGCTGACCTCCAGTCAAGGGCATCGTCCGCTTCCCCTCTGCGAGCGGATACGAATCGCACGTGCTCAACTGGGCGTTTGGGAAGTACGAGCTCACGCGCATGCCGGCGCTCGACGAGGCGGCGGACCTGGCGGGCGTGAGCGTCCGCCTCACCGTCATGGGCGAGCGGGGCGAGGTCGCGCGTCCGTCCCGCATGCTGGCCGAGGGCCTCGGTGCGCAGGTCGCATAGCCGCCGGCCATGCATTCGCCGCCAATGCTTCCGGCCCGCATCGCACCATGCATGCATGCATATCTAGCACGCAACATCAAAGGCCGAAGCATGCACCGACGGGTGCCTGATCTTGCCGGCGGGATGACCTCACACGCCGATTCCAGCTTAGCAACCACCACCATCGTCTGATCGTCTCATTCCATCGTCATGGAATCCCGCACTAATCTTGTTCTGCTCGTGCCATCAGCTACGCTAGCGGTTGCGATGCGCGAGACGGCTGGATGCTGCTAACGGTGTCTCTTGCTAACGGTCGCAGTTGCATGACTCTTAAATGCAGCGTGGTGCTCCCTCATTCTTCAAGCCAGCTCTCGACGACCTGTACCTCCAGTAGCCAGACCACAACCCGACCAGCATGCTCGCCGCGTTCCTCCTCGCGCCCCTCCTCGCCCTCCGGGCCGTCGCAGCCCCCAACCCCGACCTCCTGGACCTCTGGCCCACCCGCCTAGTCCCGACCGGCACCGAGCCCACCACCATGACCTACGAGTTCAAGTTCCCCTTCCCGACGACCGTGACGAAGGTGTGGAATGAGGGTGCCGCAGCGGCAACTGGTAGGGGCGGAGACGGAGGTGGGGTGACGTCGGGCACGGCGCTGGCCGCCAACGCCGCCGCGACTGGCGGCGGCGGCCTCCCATTCAACCCGCTCGACCCGAACGCGATGAGCGGCGCGCTCGCCGCCGCGTTCCAGCAGCAGGCGGACGCGCTCCTCGCCGAGGTCAGGGAGCAGACGATCACGATCGTGTGCGCCATCGTGTTCGGCACGCTGGGCGGCATCGCGCTGCTCGGCGGGGTGAGTGTCCAGCAGGAGGGGCTGACGGCAGCTGCTGTGGTGCCTGTGCCGCCGGCGCAAGAGGCGCGAGCCCGCGAAGCGGATGCACGTCCGGCTCGACTCGGCGAGCGATGTGGCCGTGGGCGCGGAGAAGAGCCGCCAGCAGGTTTAGAATATGCATCAGATGTCCCGATGTTGTGCGTGCGCTAGGGTGTGATTGCGCTCCTGCTCCACCCACCGGAAAACGGTCGGTCGGTGGAGGTTGTCCATCTCGCGCGCCGTCACACTTGTCTTGCTCGCCATTTATGCGTCGGCACTAGTACCACATCACGGCGTTATGGAACGCCGCTGGACGCCTCGCCCGCGTTAGTACTATGTCGCTACTCCCAAGTCAGTACTCATTCAACAGCAAGAGACACTCCCTAAGATCCCATTCCCTTCCTTCACCTCCCGGCACCCGAGATAGCGAGGCTCTTGCGAGATAAGCTCCGCTGTCTTTACACACCGCACATGTGCCAGAGCCACCTCACTCAGACGAGGGGCTTTTTTGACACCCTCGCCCTCTGGGTGAGCGTGGGAGTTTGAGATCGAGAGGTGCTGAGAGGAACCGCCCACGTCCCCCCACCGACGATCGCCCTGTCTAACCTCTATCTTAGGGCAGCGCCGATCCGTCATGCTGTCAACTGCTCTGACATGCTGACACGATCAGACTGTTTGGTTCCATCCGAGCCCCGATTGTTTCTCCGTACCCATGCCCGACCACCATTGTCCCCCACCCGCTCCAGACTCTGGCGGGGTTCCAGGTGCCTGCTATTCAGGCTGGAACAACGGGCTGAGGCTATTGAAGCCTGACCCCGTAGGTCCAGAACGCTGATCCTTGATCGGCGCCGCTTGCCCCGCTTGGGCCACGCATCTCCGATGCGGAAGCGCGCACAAGCCGTGGGATCGCCCTCCGCAGCACTCGTGTGCCCACCTCCCGTCCACCTCAGACATTCGTGGGCACCTGGATGCCGTGCGATGCCGGGCGTTGCCCCGCGTCGATCCTGTTTTGCGCCAACCTCCACTCGTTTCACGCTAGCTGGGGAGCGCTGGTCGCTACGGGCGGCCACTAGGCGCCGGGGGCCAGCGAGCTCGTGAGTGACTTGCCGGACCGCCCGAGTGCGTGGCGGCGTGTGATTGGCATCGCCGGTTGGCGTGGCGTTCGACGCCTTGTAGATTGCCATTCCCGCGATGTGAGGCACTGCCTCCACCACCAGAGCGGAGGCGATGTCTAACGGGCGCAAGCTTGAGAGACTCGCGGGGGCGCAGAGGGCGCAGAGGGGAGCTAAAGAGGGGATACGCAGCCATCTGATACGATACAGCTCTCGGCCATGTTCTTGATCGGCGGCGATCGAGTGGCGTGGCGTGGCGGGAAGCGTACGCAGCAGGCGTCGTCCGGAGACTCCGGCTCGTCGCTGGCGTGCTGGGACGTTTCGGCGAAACTCGTGGCGGTCGCATCGCCGAATGATATGGCAGCGAGCGTTATCAACCTTGGGCGTCGAAACTGATCGGGAACGTCGCCACACCCCGCCAGGCGCCAGTTCCGCAGGCTGGACAGCACGTGTCTCCGGGTCTCCGGTGCCAGGGCGCGGCGTTCAACAGCCGCACGGACCAGTCAGGAGGGGTGGACTGATTAGGCTGTCCAAAATGGACGGCTTAGTCCGACTTGGCCCGCTATTCGATGGGATTGTACTTTTGGGCGGAGGGGCAAGGGCAGAGACAGAGAGGAGACAGAGGCTAACCTCGACATGTGGCTAGGGCCCGAGAATGTCAGCTATGTCAGTGGCTGATTGCTTTCATGTTTTGGCTCTGGGACGGAGCGCCAGAGGGCCGTGAGTGGCCCACTGTGCCCCGAGTTTCGACGGGGCGTTTGGACGGGGTCAGTAGGGGACGAGGATGCAGAGTTTTGCGTGCTGCATCTGCAGTGAGTCAGTCAGAGGTTTGCAGAACTGGTGTGAGACAAGGTTGCAAGGTTGGGAGGTTTGGATGAGGGCATGAGGGGAGAGAGGCACGAGTCAAGAGTCTTGTCTTGGAAGGAGGGCAGAGGAGGGGTGTGCAATGATGTGAGCCAACCCCGGTTGCCGAGACCGAGGAGTTGGACCTGTACTCGTACATGACCCAAAGACCTCACCAAACGTCACCGATCCAAGTGTCGTGCACTACGAGTACTGTATTCTTTTGAGATTATCATCATCCACCACCCCCCCATTCCCCATCACTCATACTTGTTGCTTGGGCCCTCCCCTAACCACCCCGGCCCTTACACCCCCATCAGCCCCCTCGGACGCCTTGTCCGTCACAATCCTCATTCTCAATCGACACCCTTCCTCCTTGCACTTCGCACTCTCTGTCTCCGTCCTCTTGTCTACTTGCCCCTCTCCTTGTTCCCTTTCATCCATCCACCCCTTCTAGTCGATTGTGACCCACATCCACGTCGCATTATACACCCCGGCCATCCCTCGGCCCTCAGCCCATTTCGCTCCTTCCCCACTCGACTCTGAATAACAGAACAGGCGACACCCCGGTCGCCCCACAGTCCCAGATGTCGCAGCCGCCCGCATCCAAGGCGTACCCACCACTCCCAAAG
>JAMALN010000753.1:0-19061 GCA_023630115.1 Cutaneotrichosporon sp. PK4640 | reverse complement strand
CGACGTCACAGGTCACTCGATTTTTTTCTTCTTGTCCCCGAGTCCTCGATTTGCAGCGCTTGTCGGCTCGTCTGCATGTATGGGGAGGCTAGGCAGGGCGGAGCGAGGGAGATCAGCAGCTCTGCAGCGGAAGAGGGAGCTCGGCTGGCTGGGGTCCTGTCGGGTGTGTGAGAATAGTGTCGGGAACTGGGACGTGGTGGCCCAGGACCCAGGCAGCTGCAGGCAGGACCGAGGCAGGACCGGTACGGCCGTCTCGGGCCGTGTTAGAGGGTGGTTGTAGGAACTGTAGGTTTACGTGCCCCACGTGAAATGAGAATGACGCAGGTGGACATCATGACGCATGCCCCAGTTCAAACGTCCCTTTGACTGTTAGCCCCTAACGCCCCATCATCTGGCCGCGCATTAGTCCGGTCCAAGTTAACCCCGGGCTGCGTGGGCCGACAATGGGCACAATCCGCTGATGCTCTGATGCGCTGATGCTAGCGTGCCTGTTGGTGTCTGTAGCTTCGTGGCTTCTGTGCCTCGGCGCCTCGGACATGTCACTGCATCACACCAGTCTTTGGTGTGTCACCGTCAATACCGCTCGTGCCATGCATCACACCGCAGCGGCTTCTGCCGGCCCTACCTCCGCCGCCACGGACTCGGCTCGGACACTCGCGCACTGGTATCCGGGGTGCCTCCCCGGGCAGCGGTGACGATTCGCCGCGGCGATCCATGAATAGCGCAGCTTCTCTTCCGGGCACAGCGGATCCCGGGCGGACCGGGCGGCGCCCCGAATGCATGTGCAGCGAGCGCGCGCTCGTCCACTTTCCCACACGCCCACACCCCGCGTGGAGGCCTCCACAGCGCGCATGCGCACGCGCACGCGCACGCACAGCCGCCGGCCCAAACGCCGTATACTCTCACCCACCCGATACGGAGATGCCGGAGACAGGCATCCGCGCCGGAGCCAATACACTCTGAGACAGTGGGATGAGACAGGCAGCGAGCCGCGAGACATGCGTCCCAAACGGGCCCTCTGCCGCGTGGGCTGTGCGTGATAAGGGCGGCGGGGGCCGCGTTTCGTCTGACAACTCGTCGCCGGTGCGGGCGCTTGGCGCCGGGAATGGGACGGTGATGGCGAGCTCGCTCCAGAACGGGTGAGACAAGATACGGCGATCATCCGTTCCGGGAATGAAAACACGCGCGTTTCACCGCCTGCGCCGTCGCCGGTCACCCCCAAGCAAGCAATTGTTCGCTCGCTGGTCGCTTGGCAGCTAATTCATGCATCACCAGTGCCCCATGCATGCCCAGCATGCCGAGCACGCCGAGCGCGCTCAGCGATCTCTCGATCCATACTGGATCTACACAATTCACCCAGCCCAGCACCGCATCTCGCAGTGCAGCCCCAACCCCACAAGGCGGAGCGCAGCAGACCGCAGCACGACCCGCGTCAACCCACCCGCGGGCTTGTTTGGTTCCCATGCCGCCGCTCGGTAGCGCGGAGCACGCGATCGACCCGCTAGCGAGACAGCCGCTGAGCAAACGCCGCCCCGACTGACCATACGCCATCCGCCAGCCCACCGGGCGTGCTTGACGAGCTAGCGGGACGCGCACATGCCCGAAACCGCCGCCCGAAACCCAAGGCGGCGGTAGCGTTGCCCTGCCGCACACAAGGTTTGCATCCCCGTTTCCCACAACACGGCCGCCGCCGTCCCCATGTGCGACGGCGGGCCTCGCGACCTGGAGGCGGCCCCTCGCCGCTGCCCCATCGGCCCGACGTGGTACAGGAACGGGCAGTTCCTGCGCCGTTCTTGGGAAACGGCCTGGCGGCCGTTCCTGTATCTCGTCTTGGCATGCACTGTGCCTCCACAACTCCTCGTAACTGAGGAAGACGCGCGGGCCGAGTCCGACGCCCGAAGTGCGAGCCGAAGATGCCGTTAGGCGTCGCACCAACCCCGTGTCAATCAGTCACCCCCACCATGCGCAACGCCCATGCCCACCGTCGTAACGGACAGCCTGTGACTGGTCTGATCTGCACCCCACCCAGCCCTGATCAGCAGGTGACTGCCCCCCCACTCGCGGCGACGGCGCACGCCGGGGTTGGGCCCCGTGACCGCGGGTCTTGGCAGCCTCGGGCCCACCGCCCACCAGTCCGCTGCCTCGGCGCAAGTCACCTGCCCCGCGCCGAGCGGAGGTGGTTTAGCCGCGCCACGGTTCACAATGCCTCGGATGCAGAGAGCAGCGGCGCCGGTGTGTTCCAGGTCAGATGACTCGGATGTAAAGCGTGGGAACCGCGAATTGTGCGCACCAGGCTGAATAGTGGCGCTACGATCGGCAGCAGTGATCTGCCAGCTGGGCTACGTAGAATGGAGATCGCGAGCCGCGACCCCGCCCCGCAGCCGAGGAGCATCCAGTTGCCGGCCGGCATGAATTAGTGATGGATTCAGCTGCCGACACGCCCGGCATGAACATGAATTGGTGATGGCTCCCATTCTGGCTGATGGCATTTTGGCGGGCATGGCGGGGCATTCTGGCTGATGTCCTCGGCCTCCGACTTGGCACGCAGATCTCGTGGCCCCGCCTCGTCCGCCACACCTCGCCTGAATGCTACTGCTAGACAGCTGACGGACGCTACCGACCGCTGACAGATGCTACTCACAGCTGACTCGGCCGTCGGATGCAGCTGACGCCTTGAATTCGATCTCGTTGCTCGGCACAGTGGCAGCCACCGATTCCAGCGCCTGGCATTCCTCTTCGGTCTCTCTGATCCCAGCGCGCATTCCGAGCCCTTCGGTCGCCTCACCGATGCCACGCGCATTCCGCCGCTGCGCGCTGCGGTGGCCGCACCGATCTAGCTGCATTCCTCGCTAGCGCCAGCCCAACCCGGGACCTGCCTCGCTTGCCCGACTCGCTTAGATTCCACACCGGTTCCGCTCCTCCTCCTCCCTGCGCCAGATCTCCGAACAGTCACGCATGCGGAAAAGCAAGAGCATGTGGACTGTTGTGGTAGTGGGGGTGGCGGACGTGGCGGTTCATGTCACACGAGAGGGTCATGTCGGGGATTCCACTCCGCGCCGTAGCTCCCCATCACACCAGGAGATGGAGCACCGGCGCCAAGCACCGCCAAGACTCGCCACGGTGTGGCGGCCGCCAGTGCACGCCATCGTGGTGGATTCCACGCTGTCACCTCTCGAAATGCCACCTGCCACACTGTACCAAGACCTAAGTCTGCTGCCACCAAACCTGATCCCGCGCGTCCATTGCGACCAGCCGGGCGGCGCCGTGCCATGCGTTAGCGGCGTGGCGGCCCGCCCGCACACCCGATACCAGCATCGCACGCCACCCGGTTCTCTATCCTCGCTCAATCGGGCCGACTTTTGACGCGGCCACCGGCCCGTGTTATCAGGCTGACGATCTCCATGCCTCGGCTCGACTGCACTCCCAGCGTCGCCATGCATCCCCAAGAACTCGCGCTTGGGCCACCGGGTGGATTCGGGCCCTGGCCATCATACCGCCCGTTATCGATACCCGGCACGACTGTCGGCATGTCGGACTCGTCCGGCCATCATCGGTAGCCGGTATCCGGCTCAATGGCCCCATCAGCAGCCCGCCGTCACCGCCGGCATGAGCGCTCTCCAGCGCCGCAGTCGCTTCGGTATGCAACGTCAAACCGGTAACCCCACTCGCTCGTCAGTGAGACCAGCGACACCCGGTATGCAGCCAACCCGGCTTGGCCGAGCACCCTCGGGGGCCGATACCGAGCCTGACGCCGACCGTGAGCAGCAGTGTGTCACGAAGGCTGTTGTCACTGGGGCCCGGTCCACGTGTAGCAGATGGAATGAAGCTCGCAGCTGGCAGACGAATGGCGTACGCCGCCGTGACAAGTGTTGTTGTGACAATTACATGCCTTCTTCTCACGTTACGAGCCAACCGAAGACCGAGCCGGATGCTGAGCCTAGTGCGGAATGTCAGTGTCTTGTCGGGGCCCGAGTCTAGGCCGCAGCGTGTATGTGACTTGTGTGCACTTCCGTCCGCATCACATCTGCTGCATGGCCCCGCCCCGGTCGGTGGCAGGAACGCCGAAGAGCGCGTCTGGAACACCACGGCCCAGTCCCATGGCCGATCATGGGCGAGGCCATGCGAGCCGGGCGATCTCAGAAGGCCAGAACAGTGCGACGCGGCCATGTTCGCGTCCGCGGTTCCGCCGAGCCTGACAGTGGAGGCACCGATGTCAGCAAGGTCAGTCGCGTCAGGTAGATCGCTCGCCCGGAGCTTAATCGACTGCGAGCTGCCCTGCCCCGGCAGACGAGCAGGCGACCAGGCGATCCGCCGATCCATCCCATTCTGATCATGATCGCCAGCCTGACCCCACTCTCGGCACTCACGGCACGCCCGCGCCCATGTTTCATTCTGCCTCCCGCAGTACCCGCCGGGCTTTCCCATCCCAGTTCCCACGCGGCGGGTGCCGCAAACAGAATCAATGCAGGTGCTTGAGGTCTTGGGGGAGGCGGACGGCACTCGCGGCGGGCGGCACCCTCCGCCATGATATGTGCGGAAACACGCGCACACTTTCCGCCGCCCACACGCACACGCATACGCACACACACACGCACTCGCAGACACCGCTGCGCACGCCTGCGTCATGCTGCGCCCGAGGTTCCCACGCGGCGGGAAGAGGGTAAAGTTGGGTGCGGGAGGAATGCTCCCACGCCACACTCGGGGATGACAGAGCACGCGAATGACAGAGCACGCGACGCGTCGATGCGATCGCAATCGTGGCCGGAACCGGCGACCCCGTCTTGGGCAAATGGCATGGGTCGCCGCCTGGAGAACGCGCCGGTTTTGTCAGGTTGGACGAAAAGTTTGCCACCCAATTTTGCCACCCACCCTACCTGCCCCACTCTTAATATACAGAGTGGGGCAGGACTCAGGCGAGGGGCCAATGTTTCACCTCCACCTCCACCCATGCCACGCGACCCTCCATCTCCATCCAAGGCCGTACACGCACACCAACCACCACTCCTCCCCCCCAGCTCCGCCGCCATGCCCGTCCCGCCAGCCTCGAGGGAGCGAGACGCGGCCCCCGACATCGGGCCCATCCTCGCCTCGCAGCTGGGCATCGAGTTGTGCGCGTCCCCGCCGCCGAGCTGACCCCAGCGCATCCCTCCGCGCACCCGGCAACTGTCCCACAGGGATCTACGTCGTCCCCACCGTCGAGACCTTCAGCCGCTGGGCCGGTGTCTTCTTCGTGCACCGCGGTGAGTGGAGCACGCAGAGTGCGCAGAGCATGTGTGCGAGGGAGGAGGCGTCACGGCGGGGACCTGCCCGCCGTCCTTTCTGCCACAAAGGAGGGCTCGCCGAGCATGGCCGCTGACCCCAGGCCCGTACGCCGGCGCGATCCTGCGCTTCGCCCTCGTGTTCCCACGCCAGTATCCCCGCGTGCGCCCGCAGGTCTTCTTCGAGTCGGACGTGTTCCACCGTGAGTACGCGGACCCTACACCTTGGCGTGCACACGCCTCCGCCGGGGCCCTCCGAGAGTCGGCGGGTTGGCGAGAGGGGGGCTCGGGCCTCCCTTTCGCACCCCGCTCGGACCGCCTTGCTCATGCACCGGCCGGAACAGCTCGCACAATCCATCGTGACCACCGTTACGGCGGTGCCGTGGCGCCTGAATGCCGGCGTCGGAGCGTCGGTGGCGTGGCCCCGATCTGGGCGCCCTTGCGTCGGCCCATCGGCCGTCACCCCCGTCCCCGCCCGCATCCTGACCCCAGCCATGGTCGACCCCAAGACACGCGAGTGGCACCCGCGCGGCAAGCTCGCGCAGTGGAAGCCGCACGTCGACCACGTCGCCAACCTCCTGCACGAGCTCAAGGCGAGCTTCAAGAGCCCGGCGCTCGAGGCGTGCAAGGAGAGCGAGGCGGTCAACAAGCAGGTCTGGTCGATGTACCACCACTCGCTGCAGACGTTCCTGTCGCTCACGGCGCAGCGGGCGAGACAGACGTCGACGCGGCACACGCTGTTCGACGAGCCCGACTCGCGCCGCGGCGCCGCGCCCGCCGCTGCCCACGTGCCCACTGCGCCCGCGTCGCCGCAGGTCGGGCGGCAGCGTGATGACCAGCTCATCCGCTTTACGGAGCTCGACGACCCCGCCGTTCAGCGCCTTTGGGCCGACCTCCGGCGCTCGCTGGGTGAGCGCTAGCCCGTGCCGCGATCGTCGCTGCTCGTTCCCATTGTCCCTGCGCATGCGCCCTCACGCCCTTCTTGCATGACCATAGACGGCCCCATAGACCCACGCATGACCTGTACATAATGTAATTCTATGTTGTCGCGCGGCCGTCTCGTCTCGCGCTCTCGACTTGGTTGGGTGGCAAATGCGGAAGCTAATGGCTCGGCTCTGTCGGTTAGTGGCATCGCGGGATGACGATCGGCTGGCTGATGAGTGTTCAACTCTACACAGTTTCACCCCCATCACCCACAACGTTCCCCTTCGGCGCATGGTCTCCTCGGTGACGCCCGTGACGTCGCCCGCGCGCGCGCGCTTCGGCAGTCCCGCGTCCGCGTCGACGTCGACGGGCTCCCCCGCGAGCCCCGCTCCTCGGAGAGTCGACGTCCCGCCCATCACCACGCGCGGGCTGCGCGGCCAGCTCTCCAACCTCTCCCCGCCCAGCTCGACGGGGCAGGCGATGGCCTCTGCCCTGTCTCTACCCCTCTCCGTGCCGACGCCGACGACGCGCACCGCCCTCGCCGTCCCGCCCGTGCCCGCGACCGCCCCGCAGTCGCCCACCACCGCCCACCGGCACGCATCGGCCCCCGCTTCACGCATCGGCGTTCCCGCCGGCCTGCTTGTGCCCACTGACCGGCCGCTCGACGAGTTCGAGGCCCAGTGGCTGCCCCGCCTCGGGCGGTTGCGCGTCGACCGCGAGGTCGAGATGCGCGGGTACGCGCTCTACGGTATCCGGTCATGGTACGCTGCGCTGTGAATCTCCAGCTGACACAAGGTACCTGTCGCGCACGCACTGGTCGTTCACCATCGCCGCGTACACCGGCAAGCCGACGGACGTCGTGAGTCCCCCCTCGGCCGCGCTCACCAGATCTCATGCTACGTCCTGGTCCCCGCGGCGGACCTGAGCCCCGCGATCGGGGCCGACGAGCTGCGCGCCGCCACCCAGATGCTCGCGGGCGAGACGCGCGCCCAGCCCCGCAAGACGGACGAGGGCACGCTCCTCGTCTCGGCGCCCGCGGCGCACGGGCAGGAAATGTGCGCGACCCCCAGACCGCGCTGACGCCAGCTGGCCCATCCCGCAGGGCGACCTGCGCGAGGCGTGGCCCTTCATCGTGCTCAACACAGCGCTCCGGCGGCTCGGGTGCGGCGGGCGCGCGGCGATGGGCAACGACGCGCCCGTCGCCGCCGTCCGGCGCAAGTTCTACGAGTCGTACCGCATCCCCGTGCCCGGCGGCGCGCAGCTGCAGGGCACCGCGAGCCGCGCCGGGTCCCCGCCGACGTCGCCTGTCCGCGCACACACCCACTCGCACTCGCACTCGTACTCGCAGAGCATGGGGCATGGGCGGCAGCGCAGTGTCAACCTCTCCCCGCGGGAGGGGAGCCCCGCGTCGCGCCCGTCCTCCGAGGAGCCGCACGTCGTCACCGCAGCGGCGCTCGAGCGCGACCCGCTCATGCTGAGCACCGTCGAGCTCGTCAAGCTTATCCAGGGCGGGCTGGCGCTGTGGGGCTTCTACGGGACGCTGCACGAGGAGATAGAGCTCGACGGGCGGTTCTGCGACGAGACCAAGGCGGGCATCGCGAAGTGGCGCACCGCAATGGGCATGGAGCAGGAGGAGAGCTTGAAGCTCGAGAAGGAGACGAGCGGCGGATGCATCGACCCCCGCTCGCTCGCTGTGCTTCTCAGCTCGGTCACGAGCGCGCGATACCTCCTCGGCGCGCTCAACGTCGAGAGATTGCCCAAGGACCCGTTCCAGAACGTGCGCCGTTTCCTCTCGGCATGGCGCCACTTCCAGATGAGCGAGAACCACGGCAGACCGGCGTCCCCTTTCCTATCGGTACAGTCCCTGCGCCAGCTGAATGCGTGCTACGTTGGCGAGCGCAAGGGCCACCCGTCCGACGCGCTCAAGGTCCACCGCCTCCTGCTCTCTGGCGTGGGGAGCGTCGCGTCCGGTGTGCAGTCCGTCGTCAAGGGCGGCACCAACAACGACGAGGGCACGCCCGCCCGCAAGCGCGAGCAGCACATCCGCTTCATGGGCCGCGACGAGGACTCTGGGCTGAGTATGATCGTGCCGGCCGTGGGCGGCGCGGCTGCCCCGGACGTCATCACCTCCGACCTCGAGGCGTACGTCAAGGGCGTGCTCAAGTCGCGCGAAAAGGACTGGGACATTATGGGGGCGCGCCGCGTCGCCGAGCTCTGGAGCGGCCGCGTCGCCGACGCCGACGACAACCGCGCGCACTCCCGCCTCAGAGTGTTCAGCCGGCGCAGCAACATGCCCGTAGCAGACGACGAGGATGACGCGTCCGTCAACCTCGGCACGACGGCCATTGGGACGATCCGCGGCGCTGCGGGTGCTGCGGCCGGTGCTGCGACCGGGGCGATCAAGGGCATCACCAAGGGAGCAAAGGGAGGCCTGCGAGCTGTCGGGTGAGTCAGTGATCGGATCGGCGTGCTTCGCGACGGTGCGACGGGGGTGCTTCGCCACGAGCCGTCGGATCGCTACATCGGCCCATCACCATGCTTCCTGTTCTCCCACATTGCTTACATTCCAGTCGACGACCAAACTACGCCACCTCCGACTCCGAGGACGGCAAACACGCCCTCTCCCCCGCGCAGAGCTACGCGCGCCGCAACGTCCCCACCGTCGTCGAGCCCGACGACATGGACGAGCACCCCGACTCCTTCGGCTTCTCGCGCTCGCCGTCCCCCGGCCCCGCCTCCCTCGCGCACCAGAGCATGCGCTTCAACTCGGACTCGGACGCGGGGTGGGACGCCCTCGTGCCGCGCAGACGCTCCGTGGCCACGACGGTGCGCTCCGCCGCCTCCAACACCAACACCATGAGCCCGAGCGCGTGGCGCCGCGCCCCGATGCTCCGCACGGCCAGCGACGGCGCCGACGTCGTCGCCGACCCGAACGGGCTCGAGTGGGCCGTCGCGAACGGGCACGGCACGGGCAAGAGACTCGACGAGAGCGCCGACACGGAGAGCGTCGCGTCCGTCGCCGAGGGCGCGGCACGCGGCAAGGCCCTGCGCCGCAGCCAGTCGCTCCAGGCCGACCGCAGGGTGTATCGCTCGCGGCACGTCAGCGACCCCACGCACCTCGCCATCGACGTCGCGATGTGCGAGGTTGTCTGGGAGCTGCGCAAGCGCGAGCGGATCCTCGCAAAGCGCGCAGACGACATGTCGGTGAGTCCGGCGGCTGCTGCCCTCCTCCCGCTTTCTCTTCCTCTGCCTTCCTCCACCCCCTTCCTCCCCTTCCTCCTCTTTTCCTCCCCTTCCTCCCCTTCCTCCTCTTCTCCTCCCCTTCCTCCCCTTCCTTCTCTTCTCCTCCCCACCCTCCCAGCCCGCTGCTAATTCCAGGTCCTCGAGCGCTCGGCGTTCACCGCCACCCAGACAATATTCGACACGGCGCGGCAGCGGCGCGAGCGCATCGAAGAGCTCGAGGGCCAGGTGGCCAGGCTGCGCGACAAGCTCAACTACACGTCCGAGACGGCCGTCAGCGACGACAGAGCGTTGAAGTGGGCGAGCGAGAAGATCCTCTACACGCTCCAGGACGACGTCAACACGGCCGAGCTGAGCTGGCAGCTGCGCGAGCTCGAGAAGCAGTACGAAGCGATGCGCGCCGAGCAGGACAAGAGAGACGGCGCGAGCGACGCGGGCAAGGAGCGCTCGCGCTGGTGGCCCTGGGGCTAGTGTACAGTATCTATAATGCATATGAGTGGTGCTGGCGTGGTGTTGGAGGCGGGCTGTCCTCTCATTAGGCAGCGGCCGCGGCTATATCCTCTCGCTCGGGACGTAGCGCCCGCCGCCCCCGCTACTGGATCCTCCGGCACTTCCAGAGCTCGCCGTTGCCGTCGCCGCCGCTGCAGGCGCGGGTTCGCTGCTCTTCGCCGCCGTCGCCGGCACGTCCCCCAGGCCGAGGTTGCTCCACTCGTCGCGGCCCATGAGCTCGTTGTCCATCCGGCACCCGAGGTAGTCGCGCGCCTCGGGGCGGCACGCGCCCGAGTTGTTCTTGTTGGTCTTGAGGCACTTCATGTACGAGAGCATGAACGTCTTGCACTCGCCTGAGGTCAGCTGCGCTAACGCGGACAGCTGGCACCGACGTGCGGGCGGCGCGAGCAAGAGCAACGAGGCGTAAAGCACGAGCCGCGCAGAACAACGGGCCCGCAGGAGCAACCAGTCGGCGCGCAACGCGCGGCACAAGCCAGGGCAGCCGCACACTCACCATCGTGGTCGAGGGGAAAGCTCCCGCGCTGCGGCGGCGAGACCTTGAACGTGTCCGAGAGGGCTCCGGGGCGGCCGAACGACATGGCGATGGGTGGGAGGAGTGGCGGGGTTGGAGATGAGAGGGAGAGAACAATGGTGAGTCGGTGCACTCCGGTCGCCGAGGCTTCGGAATCCACGAAACCTCCACCCACTTCTCGGTGGTGGCTTGCAAGGGGGGTGGCATGCACCCAGCTGACAGCGCTGTTCAAATTGAGGAAAGGACGGCGCTGGTAAGGTGTAATAGGTTGCAATTGCACTAGCCGTGTTCAGATCTGGATTTGAAGTGTGCTGGAATGTTTGGTTCCGCTACACAGCCTGACAGCGCCATTCAGCTGCCCTCCCCAGTGCACTGAGGCCCACAGAGTGGTTCCATCGTGCACCACCAGTGGCAGCAATCTCCCTACATTAAGTCTCGCTCCTCGAGGTCACTCACTGCCTTAACGAGTTGTGTGAGCCGCAAGCGCGGCGTTCCTCTCCTAGACGCAGCCAAAAAGCAACGCCTGGACGAGTTAGGAATCGAACCAAAGACCTTTCCAAGTGTAATCGCCAGTGGATCCTAATGAAACCATTAGAAAGCCTTCTCCTGCGAATGGAACGCTCTACCAACTGAGCTACACGCCCTGTGCGTCGCATGAGGGTCACGTGCTGCATGCCGGATGTTCAGCTCCTTCCAAGCAAATGGTGGCACTGATATGCACGTCCTGGGATGCCTGTGGCTGTGGCTGGAGCTGGTGGGGAGGGAGGGGCGGCGGTGGCGGTTGGGGCGGTGTGGTTCGTGGCGGTGCCAATCCTCTCGTCATGAGGTCTTTGGCCACACCTACTTGGTATGCTTACGGCCTTTAGGTCAGGCACGGAGCGTTCGTCAAGATGGGCATGGAGGCCCGTTGGAAGCTTGGAAGCGATGCAAGTCGACCAGATCCGCGCTGGCTGGCGGTTGCCATCGGCTGCGGGTGGTGCATCTTTGTACCCAAGTGTAGCCACCTGGTGGGCTTCGTCCAGGCCCAGGCAACCGGATGCCGCCAGCAGGGACCTGGATGCCGTCTGTCTCTCTGCGCCGTCCCTGCCCCAAACTCTATCACTCCGCCGTTCTCACCAGCTGAATGGATAGCTGACGCGACAGTCAGGTCCCGCGTGCTCCATCCAGCAACCTGCTATATCACTGTCCGCTGCGGGAAGCTTACCCCCCACCTCACCATGCAGCTCCCGCCCCAGCTCACCCACACCTCCCAGCACGCGCTGCACCCCTCCCCGCGCCAGACGGGCCTCTCCCCGGCGAGCATAACGGACACGGCGCTCGCGGAGCTCACCCCCACCGGCGCGGCATGGTACTTCCCCGCCCCTTCCACTGGGGCGTACTCCCCCGCCCTCCTTGCGCAGGCCCTCGAGGCCACCCTCTCCATCTACCCCCAGCTCGCCGGCGCGCTGAGCCTCACCCCGGCGCCCGGCGATTATCCCCCCCACACGCGGCGCTACGGCCGCGTCTGGGTGCGCTGGGGCGCCGACGAGCCCGGCCTCCTCCTCACCCACGCGAGCTGGGACGGCCCGCTCGCCTCGATCCTCCCCTCTCCGAAGGGGGCCGCCGCCGCCTCGGCCGTCATGCCCAACATCTTCGCGCTCCTCCGCCTGCGGCCCAGCGCACTCGGCCCCGCGTGCCCCGGGCCCGCCGCCGTCGCGCAGATCACCACCTTCGCGTGCGGCGGGGTTGCTCTCGCCCTCGCGGCCCAGCACGTCCTCCTCGACGCGCACGCGCTCGCCTACGTCCTCCGCGACTGGGGCGCCACCCACGCCGCCATGCTGCACGGCACCCCCCTCCCCTCCCCGAGCCGCACCTACGCGCCGATGACGCTCGACGCGCACGCGCGCCCCGACCCCCCCAGCCCGCAGATGGAGGCGCTGTCCCGCACCGTCCCTCAGCTCCGGCTCGACTTCTGGTCGTACGACCCGGCCAACCCCGGCGACCAGGCACCGGGGTGGTTCACGCGCTCGCGCGCCCCGCCGCCCGAGCTCGACGCGGCCGACGAGGCCGCCGGCCGGCCCCGCGGCCCCCGCGCCCCCTTCGAGACGTGGGACGCCGACGCGCCCGTCGGCGACGCGGTGCTCGACCTCTCCGCCGCGGACGTCGCGCGCCTCGCCGTCCCCGGCGCCAGCGCGCTCGACGCCGTGCTCGGCGCGGTGTGGAGGGCGGCCGTGCGCGCCCGCGGCCTCGAGGGGCTGGTCGCAATGCACGGGTGCGTGGGGCTGCGGACGCGCCTCGGGCTCCCCGACGACTTCCAGGGCGCGCCGCTTATCAACGTCTCGGCGGGCATGGACGCCACGGAGCTCCTGGGGGAGCCGGGGGCGGGGGCGCGCGCCATCCGCGCCGGCATCGACACGGTGACACGGGAGAGCGCGGCCGCCGTACTCCACCACATGGCGCAGGCGCTCGACCCCGCGCGCGAGTGGAACGTGTTCGTCGGGAGCCGGAACATCCTCAGCACCAGCTGGCTGGACATGGGCGCTTACGCCGCCGACTTTGGGTTCGGGCCGCCGACGCGCGTGCACCCGTTCATGCCGCCCTGCGACGGGATCGTGGTGGTCATGGAGGCCAAGGATGCGGCGGGCACGCACGGCGCCCGCGGCGGTGTCAGCCTCCGCCTCCTCCTGCGCGAGGACGTGCTCGCGCGCGTGCTCGCTGACCCCGAGCTCGTGGGTGAGAAGTAGCGGCGGAGGGAGGGGTGAAGCAATGCACTGATATAATACACAAGAGATTGCAAAGGCTGCAGCTCTGCTGCTTTTCTACTTGCCGCACGTCATGTCCCACGAGTCGGCGGCGTCGCGGCACTCGCCGAGCCCGAGGTTCCACCAGCGCTGGACTGAGCGCGCGACCGCCTCGCGCGCGGACACTGTCTGCGTCTCCATCCTGCCGTCAGCGCGCCCAAACGTACACTCACGTCGAGATCCACGGCTCCAGCGAGGCGAGGTAGTGGAAGCCTTGCATCGGCTGCATCGGTGGGAAGCTCGCTGTCGGATGCAGCACCGGGTAGCTGTCCCACTCCTTGCGGTAGACCCAGGTGGGGTCCTCGCCGAAGATGTCGGCCAGGAGGTCGTTGCTGATCTTGGCCTTTGAGAAGATCTTGACGACCCACTCGCCTGAGCCCTCGAATGTCTCGCCGTGGTACGTGATGCTCTGGAACTCGGGGCGGGCGGCGCCGGGGTTCGCGCGCGCCGTGGCCCCCGTGGTCACGATCGTGCCGGGCACAGGCTCGTCTGGCGCGAGGAAGAAGTACAGCGGGTCGGCGTGCTTCGCGGTCGTGGCGAGCATCGTCACGTGCAGGTGCACGTACTCCTGTTTGCTGGTGTCAGCTGCGCTATATGTCACCCAGCTCACGGGATGGGCTGGGTAAAGTACGTCGAGACGTTCTTGGCGATGGGAGAGCTGTGCCAAGGCGCCGCGAAGAAGACCTCGTCGTAGTCGTCGGTGGAGCGCGAGTGGTTCGAGGCAACGCGGAAGCCGTGGTCGTGCGGCTCGATCACGTCGACCGCAGTCCCGAGGCGCACCTCGGCTCCGCTGTTCTTGAGCATCGCCTCAAAGATTCGGAAGTTGCCACCGGTGACGGCAATTGCGCCGCCAGCGGAGAGCGACACCGATGCGCCTAGGGCGTGGATCTCGTCCATGTCAGAACAGTACTGATGTCAGCTCTTCGTCCCACGACAACCGACGTTGACACGCGTCGTCGCCTCCATTATCTCGTCGACCCAGCGTGCGCCCGCCTTGACAACGTTGCGCGCCCAGTCGTACCCCGTGCGCGTGGTCAGTACCTGCCCGAGGTCGGCGCTCGCGGCAAATTCGTCGACGCTGGCCACGCTCCCGCGGTTCGCGAGCCACGCTGGGTCGTACAGCCGCATGAACTTCTTGACGATGGCACCGACTGCCGCGCGCTGCCGGTACGGCGAGAGCGCGCCGTAGCGCCGCAGCGCAGCCAGCGTGTCCCACCACCCCGACCAGCGGCCCTTCTCCACCGTCGTCGTAAAGAGGAACTGCGTGCCATCCCACACCCCCACGCCCGTGTCGCTGACGTCGGGGTCCTCGACACCGAGGCCGAATAACTGGCGTCAGCTCGGAGCCGGCGGCATGCGCGTCCCCTCGCTTCCCACACCGCCTCGCTCACCTTGGCCGCCTTGACGAGGTTGCGGTTCGCCTCGACGAAGATGCTTGCGCCCAGTTCGGCGGGGCGCAGGTTCGTGTCGTTGTGCGGGTACACGACAGTGCTGCCTTCGTGTCAGCGGATGACTCCCGGCACGCCTTCGGGGCGTCCTTTGGGTCCTTTGACACCACTCTGGCCTTCTCACTCTCACGCCCGGATCAACTCACGTCCGCCGATGTAGTCCTCGCGCTCGTACACCACAATATCGAGGAGGGAGCCGTGGGGGACGTCGGCGCGGGACTCGGCTTCGCGCGCGGCCCGGGCGAGGAAGAAAGCCGCGGCGCTGCCCGACGCGCCGGCGCCGACGATGGCGACGCGCCGCGGCTTGAGGTCGTGCGGTGGGACAAAGGTGTTCTGTGTGGGCTTAGGGGTGAACGGCAGGAGGGAGAGGGGTGAGAGCGCCGTCACTGACGTGGCGACGCGGGTGGCGAGCTCGGGTTGCTGCACGAAGAGGATGACAGTCGCGATCGTGCAGACGACCAGTATGTAGAAGGGGTAGGGGACGGGCATGCCGCGGCGCCACGGGACTGGCATGGTGTCGAGTGGGGATGGGCGAGTGGCGAAGAGAGGTTGACGTGCAGTCCCCCGAACTCGTGAACTGGGTGGGAAAGCGCGACCTCGATAAGCGGTGGCGTCATTCCGGGTGCATGGTTCCGAGGCTCCTGCCTCGAAACGAGGCAGCCCATCTTTGGAGCTCGCCTCAAACTGTTGCTAACATGTTGGGATGTGGTATGCATTAGACAATACTTGGTTGTGCTCGATGCCTGCGAGTATCCTATACAATACACAATACTACGGTCTCCGTCGACGCCATTAACCCTCTCTATGCCATGAATACGGCCTCCATCACGCGAGCATCCTCCTTGTCCGTCATGCTGTTGATCTCGGCTGCGAGGCTCGCGTCCGAGTGCATCGTCGGCTTGCAGCTCTTGCGCCGCGTTAATAACTGCACCTGTTTCTCGGCGTACGCGTCGTAGCTGGTAGGCGGCTGCTTGGTCTTCTTGCTCATCTTTCTAGTGAGTGAGCGCAGGCGTGTGCGGCTCCCGCTCCGCTCTAGACTGAGCCCGTCACCGACCGGCGCCTCTCTTGCCGGCGAGCTGCCCGCGAACGTACGCGGGGTGCGAGGGGTGCGAGGAGTCGGCGTCGCTCTAGGGTCCTCGTGGAGCCACGAGCTGTGGCCGATGCTGGAGTGGTCGAGAGCAGAGTGGAAGTCGTCGCTGTCGTGTCCGTGACCGCTAACACTGCCGTGGCCGTTCGCCGAGCCCGCGACGCGCCCAAAATCGTCGTAGGAGACCTTGCGCCCGCCAAGACGCCGGCTCGCGGTGCTGGGGCCGCGCGATAATGCTATGTCGCCAACCGAAGCCTGGCGCGACGGCACCCGCTGGCTCGCAATGGAGCCGCTGCGCGAAGCTTGTCGGCTGACCGAAGCGGCTTGGCGTAAGTCCGGGAACGAGGTCTTGGCCATGCGCAAGTCTGGGACTGAGCGCTTGGGGCCGAGCGGCCGCCCATGTCCGTTCTCGGAACGGCTGGCCTGGCGGTAGCCTTGGCTGCTCGGGGCGCGCGACCCATGGCCCATCTCCGACATTGAGCCGTGCCCGATCTCCGAGCGCGAGCCGGGGTGCACACCGTGGCCCACACCGTGGCCGATGTTGGAGCGGCTGACCACGGGCGAAATGGCATGCCCCAGGTCGGACTGGCTGGCCATTGGGGAACGACCGTGGCCGAGGTCAGAACGGCTTGCCATGGGGGAGCGGCTGAAGTCGACATGCGAGTTGCTTGGCTGGAGGGTGGCCGGGTGACCAGACGCGATGAATGGGTGCTGCGTCAGGCCGCCGCCGTGCCCCAGGTCGGAGCGGCTGGCGCTAGCGCTGAACATGCGCGCCGTCTGCATCGAGTAGCCGTGGCCCAGGTCCGAGTGACTGGCGCCGTACGGAGCACGGACGGTGGTGTGGCCAAGATCCGAGCGACTCCCGCCGTAAATGTGCTGCCGGCCATACGACACTGGCCCGTGACCAGCATCAGAGCCGAAGACCGAGCCGTGGCCGTACGCCGAGTGGAAGTCGTCATTCGAGTCCTGGCGGCTGAGAACGCGGGGCGGGACGAAGCCGTGCCCGAACGAGTCGCGGTCGGTCGGGCTCTCGGCGAGGAATGGTTGGGGCGGTGCGGCCGGCTGTACGTCGACAGGTTTGGGGAGGGTGGCACCAAAAGTAAGGGGCGAGCCGCCGACCGTGGGGACGGGTATGACAAGCGACGCCACCGGAGGGTGGTCGCGACTGCGCTGCCTCACCGGCACATGGTGGTGCTCGTCCTCCGCCTCGCTGTCAGAGAAGTTGGAGATCTTGACGTGTGCCGACTTGGCGCTCGCGGCGGGTGGTACCGAGCAGCCTGTCACTATATTGAGCTTGGGTGGGCGCAGGTCGCTGCTGTTGTCCTTGTCTATGACGACGACCTGCGAGGTCACGGAGAATCTGCGGACCGACTTTATCTCGATGGACGAGCCGGGGGCTGGCCGGTCGTCGCCAATCGACTGCGGCTCCTCTGAAACTTCGCGTGCGATAATGGGAGCTGTCGTCGCAGGGGAAGCGGTGAACACGTCCATAGCCTCGGGCGGTGGGGTGACGGGCATGTCAGAGCCCGCCTTGGACGCCGGCGTCGACTGTTTGGAGCGTGGCGAGTTAGTGCGGTGCGGGGGCACGGGAGCACGAACGCGCTGCGAGGCTCCCGAGTCGGTCGACTTTACGGAAGACGCGGTGGGGCGCGAGCCAACGAGTCTGGCAAAGGCGTCGGCACGTGCCTCGGCAGCGGCCTCGAGCTCGACGGGGGGCTCAGGCGGCGCGGGGATGTCACGCGGGTCGATTATGGGCTCAAAGTCGTCCATCGAGTACGTCGGGACAGGGACGCGGCGTATCTGGCTCTGGCGCTGCTGCCGGTTCGTGCCGCGGCGCTGAATGCTGCCCGTCTCGTCCTTCATCTCGGCGAGAATGTTACGGACGGCCTTGGGCGCCTCGACGTGCGGGACATTATCGAGGCGGGTCTTGCGGCCCATCGATCCGAACGGCCCTTGTGCCGGCATCGTCGCGCATGGCTGACGTGTTGCAGACCGCTGTGTGCCAGATCGCTGGGAGCGTGGCATTGGCGGCACGGGGGGGACAGGATGGGAAGGCTGGGAAAGATCCGCCTTGCTCTTCTTGCTTGTGAGCCTGCGAATGAAGCCGGTGAACCCAGACGGCTTGGGTGTGGCGGGCACGCGTGGCACACCAGCGCCGCTGCGCTCGTTCGCATCACGACGGGGTGGCAACATCGAGAATCGCTTTCTGGGAGCTGGGGAGGGAACGGGGTCGGGTTGGAGATGAGAGTACGAGGGGCCAGCTGCCTTGTACATGGACGGAATAGAAGGAACGGGGGGCAGTTCGGGGGGAAGGTCGGGGATGCGACCGGGAAGCCTGGAGTCAGTGTGGCCCGAACGATGGACATACTTCTCCGACGCAGTGCTTGCGCGCTTGCGAGCCTTGTCTGCGGCACGGCGCTCGCGGAGATCGTGCAGAGACCGCGACAAGGACAGACGCTTGCTCTTGCGCTTCTCCGAGGCGGTGGTGTCGGTCTGTGACGGTGAAGGGAGGGGAGGTGCGGGGGTGCGAGTGGGTGTTGATGGAGAGGCAACAAATTCGGGAATGGGGCGTGATGGCACGCTTGGCATCTTGCGGATTGAGCGAGTAGAGGTACGACCCCACGAACCCCCAACAGCAGAGGTGGCGCCTGGACGCGCAGGGGCCGCGCCCTTTGGGATGAGATGGCCGTGGTCGTCGATTGTGTTTGCGTCAAACTCGAGCGACGTTGCGTAAGGCGTCATTAGCGCGCGTCCCTGGTCGTCCGACTGCTCGGTTGTGACAGTGTGCGTGAGAGAGGGCTGGCTGGGCGAGCGCTGCAGGTCGAACCGAAAGTCGCCGCGGTGGTCGGCTGCGGCGCGCAGTGACATGGCGCGTAAGCCCGTGCTGGTGGGGAGCTAGGGGGGATGGAGGCGTCGCTTGTAGCGTCAAGTGAAATCGGGGGGTGGCTCGAGCGTCTGTTAATGAGATTAGCGAGACTCTACCACATGCCACATGGATCCGCAGCTGCGCGGGCGCAGCCGACATGGCAACCAGGCGCGACAGGCGCGGAAGGGGTGCTGCGGCCCCCGAGACAGTCGCCATCGCGCTCAGACCGCTGCAACGCTGGGCACCCCTCTTCCGAGACGTGAACAAGGGAAGAAAAGGGGGGACAAGTGGGGAATGGATGTGTGCGGATGTGCGTAGTGTGCGCAGTGATGGGCGATCTGGCGAGAACAAGCAAGGGGCATGGCGTCGAGATCAACGCCCGAGCCTCCTCCTCATCCCTTTCACCCTGCTCGCGGCCACCCCATTCCGCGCGCCAC
>JAMALN010000752.1:0-37113 GCA_023630115.1 Cutaneotrichosporon sp. PK4640 | reverse complement strand
AAGTACCAGGAGCTCAAGACGGGCAAGAAGCTCGCATACATCATCTACGGCATCAGCGACGACAAGAAGAGCATCGTTGTGCTCAAGACGAGCGAGAGCCGCGACTTTGAGGACTTTGTCGCCGACCTCCCCGAGACCGAGTGCCGCTGGGCCGTGTACGACTTTGAGTTTGAGCTGCCCGGCGAGGGCAAGCGCAACAAGCTCGTCTTTGTCCAGTGGTGAGTGCGAGCGCAGCGCCGCGAGCGAAGCGAGCTGTTCCACGAGCGCAGCGAGTGGCACCTCGAAGAGGCTGGCGGCGCAGCGGCTGGAGCGAGCCAGACAGCAGCCCTGTGGCGCACAGCTTCGCGCAGTGCCACAGACCCCGCCCGGCCCTCCCCCGCCCAAGCCACCCCCCCTTCCCCCACACCCCCGCTCACCCCAGGTCGCCCGACGATGCCAACGTCCGCAACAAGATGATCTACGCGTCGTCCAAGGACGCGATCCACCGCCGCCTCGAGGGCATCCACATCGACCTCCAGGCCACCGACTACTCCGAGATCACCAAGGAGACGAGTGAGCCCGCGCAAGAGCACGCTGACGCCAGTCCTCGACAAGGCCACCCGCCGCTAAGTGCCGATAGTCTAGACCTCTATGCGAGATAGTTCTGGGACTGTGGCGGTGGCGTCGGAGGTCCATGAGTTGACCGGGACTGGCAGGCCGATGCTGGACCATGCGGTGCAGATCCGCAAGTTGCGGCTCTGGCTCAGCACCGCTAGTCTGGCCCTGCTGCGTCCGAGGCAGTGTCCCAGCTCAAGCCGGGCAGATCCCGTCGCTGTCACGACTGCCGGCACCGCACTGAACAGCACGCCCTCCACTGGACTGCCTGCCACTGATTCATGTGTGAGAACTTACTCTAACATGCCGTTGCGGGGCATGCTGCACCCGATGTTTGGCTCACTGCTCATCTGCTGATTATGCGCATCTGGCTGGCGTCACACTTTGATACACAGGTACACTCTCATCATGCTACAGTCTAGTGGAGGCGGTACCGCTCCTTGATGCGGATCAGCCGCTCCGGCTTGCCGGCGGCATCGAACGTCGGGGGGTCGGTCGGCACCGTGTCCGCAAACTCCTTGATGAACCCCGCCAGCCGCTTGTGGTTCTGCACCTTGACCGCGGGGTACAGCTTCATGTGCCGCCCCCACTGCCCGGCAGCCTGCTTCATCGTGACGGGGCCCGTCAGCCCCTGCAGCCACTCGAGCACCGGCCGGCGCTCGATCATGCCCTCGAACCGCTCCTCGGGGTCGACGGCGGGCGTCGAGCCCTTGCGCTTCTTGGGCGACGCCTCCTCCGAGCGCCGCTTGGGCGGGCGCCCCGGGTCCAGCGGCGACGCGGTCGCCTTGCGCTTCCCCGGCTTGGTGTTCGGCTTCGCGCTCGGCGTGCCCTCCCGCGTGCCGGGGGAGGAGCCGCGGAGGGCGGGCGAGCCTGCGCGCACGGCGGGCGAGGCCTCGCGCCCCACGGGGGAGGAGCCGCGCGCGAGGGGGGAGCCCGCGCGCGAGGAGCCAGCTGCACCCGGCGGGCGGGGGGAGACGCCGCGGCTCGCGGCGCGCTTCGCAAGCAGCTGCGCGCCCGCGCCGGGGCGCTGGCCCGGCGGGTGCAGGCGCGGGGCGGGGGAGCCGGAGCGCCCGTCGGGCGGGCGCGAGCCCGCGCGCGAGCCCGGACGGCTCTTCTCCGCTGAGCCGGGCGGGCGGCGCTCCTTCTCCTTTTCCTTTTCCTTCTCCTTCTCGTCCTCGTCGTCGTCGCTGTCCGAGTCCGAGTCCGAGCTCTCGAACATGTCCGCGTCCTCCCCGAGCGCCTGCTTGCGCTGCAGGCGGCGCAGGCGCTTGCCGTCCTTGGACAGCTTTTGCTTGTCGCCAAAGAGGTCCTCCTCCTCCTCGTCGTCCTCCTTGTCCATCCGGTCGCCGAACGTGTAGTTGGCCATGCGGTACTCCTTCTTCTGCCGCTCGTCCTGCAGCTGCTTCTCCTCCGCGTCGCCGTCGTTGTAGAACGTGTTGACGTCATCGTCGTCCTGGAACTCCTCGTCGGCGTTGAAGTCGAGCTCCTCGTCGACACCGCCCTCGAGCCCGCGGCCTATGTTGCGGCCCTCGCGCACATAGTCCTCCTCGTAGCGCTCGCGCTTGGCCTTGCGCTCCGGGATGTTGCCCTTGTTGTGCATGATGTTCCACTCCATGCGGCTCGCGCGCTCCTCGAGCGCATGCGGCTCGTTCTTGACAACATACGACCCGCCTGGGCCCTCCTGGCGCTGGCCCCAGCGGTCCTGGCCGCCGCCCTTGGCCTGCTTCTCAAACTGGCAGTCAGCATCCGTTGCCATCAGAGCACCTCACGTATTTGTGCGCCTGGTCCGCATCCATGACCTTGAACGGCCGCTCCGGCTCAAACTTGTACGTCCGCCCGAGCGGGATCATGGTGAAGTTGGCCTCCGTGCCGTTGTTGATGAGGAGGACGGTGGGGAGTGCCGCCTGCTCGACCATGCGCCCGACCCAGTGCTCGGGGATGTGCGCAGCCGTCTCGGCACTCTCGGGCGTCTTGTGCTTGCTCTCGAGCACCCAGGGATTCGCCTCCTCGCGCCGCAGCTTGATCACCTCAATGTCCTGGTGGAACACCTCCTTGGTCTGGCGCTTCCCGCGGCGCTTATTGTTCGTCCCCGGCGCCGTGCCCACGAGGCTCATGTCCATCTCGACCTTCTTCTCGATCGTGGGCTTGCCCTCCTCGTCCAGCACGGGGTTGCCCTCCTCGTCAAAGATGTACCGCCCGATGACCTTGCCCTCGGCGTCCGTCGCAAGCTGCGGGAGGTTCTTGGGCCCCGGCTGCTTGCGGTTCATCAGGATCGGGGCAGGCAGCGCGCCCGGGTCGACGTCCTTGCTCGAGTTGAGCTTCATGACGTTGTAGCGCAGCTTCTGCCCGGGCGCCGCGCTCACGATGTCGAACGTGAGGATGTTGTCGCCATTCGTGGCGGGGAGGCGGGGCGGCTCGGCCTGCAGGCCGACCTTGCGGTTGGGGAGCTTTGATGTGGGGCGCGCAGGGGGACGCGCGACGGACGCGGGGGGACGGGAGCCCGATGTAATGGGGCGAGCATGGCCACCACGGCCGCGGATCGCGTTGGGTCGGGTCTTCTTCTTGAGGAAGAAGGCTTCGTCCATTGCGACGGGACGGTGGGGGCGAGGGGGTGAGGGTGAGAGGTGTCGCGAGAGGTGTCGCGGGGGATGTGGTGAGGAGATTGAGGAGACGAGTGGAGACTAGGAAAGAATGCGATGCGACGAGTCTAGTTGTGATGTTGTGGTTGTACTCGGGGCTACAGGATTCTGAATGGGTTGGGTGGCGACAACTGGCTATGACTCACTGCCACAGTCTACATAACTCCGATGACGCCGCATGGGCGGAATCGTTGTTTGCCACCCAACCCGCCCTCCACCCCACCTCGAATTGTCATACTCCACCCGATCCCCCATCAACAATCACTCTCTCCACAAGCAATCCACACCCCATCCACACAAAAATGTCCAGAACCGACGCGGCAAAGACGGCAGAGGTGAGTGCGCGTGCGGGTACGTCCCGGGGCAACATGCTGACGGCCAGGTCGAGCGCATCCTCAAGGCGTTCAAGCAGAAGTGAGTTGCAGTGGAGGCCACCTTCCCTCCACCACGTTCCAACGAGGGCGAGCCGATTCACGCTGAAGCACTCTACGAGGTGCTGCAGTCTTGATGTGGCCTTGCACTTGCTCCGTGTTGGCTCCTTCCCTGCTTGAGCACAGCTGACGCCAGCCCGTACGAGGTGCTCGACATCCCCGCGTTCGCGACAGAGTCAGAGGTCAAGAAGACGTACCGCAAGAAGTCGTTGCTGATCCACCCGGACAAGTTCAAGCATGAGCAGGGGCCCGAGGCGTTCGACCTGCTGAAGAAGGTGAGCTCCAGCGTGATGATGGTAGCTAACGCCAGGCGGAGGGCATGCTGTCGGACAAGGCTGAGCGCGAGAAGATCGACTCGATCTTGACGTACGCGCGCACGCTGGTGTTGAAGGAGTGAGCTGTCCAGAACCTAGGTAGTAGCTGACAACAGGGCGCTGGGAGCAGGATACTCGACCAAGGTCGAGGACGACGACCCGCGTGTCACCGGCATGAGCCCCCCGTTCCAGACGCGGCTGCGTACTAAAGCAAAGCAGTTGATCCTCGAGGAGTCGATCGACGAGAAGAAGTGAGTAATGGGTGGAGGGCGGGGAGGGGGCAGCGTTGCGCCAGGCGGGGCTGTCGTGGCTGAGGGTTAAAGCTGCCTGTGGAGCCACCAACGCGACCGCCTTGGTGGCGTCGGCGGGCAGTCGGGCAGTCCACCACTAGGTAGCGCAGCCCGCTCGTCGACGATATTGGACCCGTCAAGCTCACTCGAGGGATATCAAGCTGACAGCAGGCGCGCGAACATGGTTGCAGTCAACGAGGCAAACGAGCGTGCAGCTGTTGAGGCCGAGAAGGCGCGGCGCAAGCGCAAGCAGGAGGAGCAGAAGGCATGGGAAGGTGAGTCGCTCGTTTCACCATCCCCATGTGGGGCGTGGCCGTTTCTTACCAGACCAGGCCGCATTCGATGGGGCAGTCCGTGCTGCTTGACGCGTTTGGCAAGGAGAAGAGCGAAGACTGCTGTGAGGACCGATGCTGACGCTATGCTCGATCGTGCGGGACTGCTTACGTCTTTATTTTCCTATCCGCCGCACCCCCACATTCCTTACTGTCAACAGAGCGCCGCGACGAGCGTGTTGGCGACTGGCGCAACTACATGCACAAGGAGAAGGAGCGCAAGGTCAAGAAGCAGAAGAAGAACATGCACGTTCTGGGGTAGCCGGCCCCGTTACGTGATTCATCCAGTAAGCCCCAGTTCCGTGACACCCGTTCCTATGCCGATAGATGGCGACGCTCCCAGCTCCAGTTACAAGGGATGTATAACAGTGTACATTATATTGGATCTAGGTTCTACAGGGAGCGGGGAGGCTTATCAGATATCGCGCGCGCTCCACTGCGTGGAGTAGGGAGCGTGGGGTAGTGACCAGGGCCTGGCGGGAAAGTAGCACGCAGTGCCTATGGAACCTCACAATGGTCCGACACTAACCCGATCACCGACCAACAGACGGGCACATGAGACGACACATGCTAGCACGAGCGCAGGTGGATGCGCCCGCCGCCCTCGAGGATGGCGATGGCCTGGTCGGCGGACACGAACCAGCTCCATGCCTTGCCCTGTCCGCGCGGGCGGACGGGGTACATGACCTTGCCGAGGGCGGTAAACGGCGGCGTGAAGACGTGCAGGTGGATGTGGTGGACGCTGGAGAAGGGGGGGATGTGGAAGCCCATCTTGGTGGCGCCGGGGGCGAGCGCGAGCCCGCGCTCCTTCATGCGGGTGACTGGGGTGAGCAAGCGACAAGCGGCGAGCGAGCGGCGCGCGAAGAGCTGTCGCAGAGCGGGGCAGAGAGGCAGAGCAACGAGACAGATCAGGCCGGAGAGTAGGCCCGAAAGTGTGGATGCAGGGTGCGTGGCAGCTGTACGGCAGGCCGGAGCACTCGCTCAGCGGCCGGCACGCTGTTCGGCGAAAAGGAGAGTGCGCAGACAGAAGCCCGAGGAACCTCCATCGCGCGAGCCTTCACGTCACGGTGGCGCCAGCCACGTAAGAGCCTGCGAATCCCACACCAAGATCCCACACCAACAATGTTGGGGCGTCGGAAAAGCGGACCGCGCGACGGTCCATCCAGCTCGCGTGACGTTTCGGGAGCGGCGTCGCACCATGCCGAGACGATAGTAGCAGGACATGTAGTCTTATAGTCCTAGGACTGGTGGAGAACACATTCACGTGCCCGATCGCGACTAAGATCGCAACGACGACTGGAACTGCGATCGAGACGACATGAGCCGTCACATGTCCAGGCCCGGGGAAAGCCGACGCGTCCTGCTCCAAGCCCGTCTTGCCGCGACTGAACGGATTCCCCGGTCCACTCGCGTCCGAACCCCGCCTGAAACAGCCCCATTCACTTACCCAGCGCGGCATGCTCGGCCCGCAGCTCGAGCACGGTCCCGATGTGCGCCCTCGGTATGATGAGGAGGTGGCCGGCGGCGCGCGGCCAGCGGTCGCGGAACGCGACGAGCTCGGCGTCCTGCCATCAGCTGAAAATGTTTGCCGCCAGGCCCCGGGGATGGGCAGGAACAGGTAGCCTCCCCGCCAGTTACGATCCCACGGGGGAGTACGCACCTCGAACACGACGTCAAAGGTGTCGCGGGTCACCGCGCAGAAGATGCACCCTGGCTTGAGGGTGGTGCTGGGGAGGGGTGGTTCGGGGTCGGAGAGGCAGGAGAGGAACTTCATGGAGGGAAGGAGGCTTAACGAGGGTTGTGTCCGAGAGGAGGGATGGGGGGGGAGAGAGATGCTGGAATCAAGGTTGTCGACATGACGGAATCGGGTTCGGGAGGCGCTAGGACGCTGCCGCTAGGACCCGGGCTGTGTTTGCACAGGATGAGAGCTTGCTCGAGGCGTCGAGTCAAGCATTGCTTGCAAGCTGCATCACGCGCGGGAACACGCAGCGGGAATGCTGGCATAGGTACAGGCACAAAACTCAACCATGCAACTTCCCTCTGCCCATTCTCCCTTCTTGTCCTCTGTCGCTGCGCAGTTCACCCTCACCTCTACGTGTACTGACACTGACTGCCATATAATGCGTGCGCGCCCCCGCTTTCGAACACTACCATGTCGAACATGCGCGGCCTGGGACTCGACGGCGTCCCGGAACTCGACGGCGAGGTGGACGAGGGCGTCGGCGTAGACGGTGAGCTCTCCCCCATAGACCCGCACCGCGCCTCCCTCCCCCGTCCGCCCACCCCCGTCCCCGAGGTGGTCGAGCACGCGCGCTGGCCCCCCTCCCCGAGCCACTGGCCCCCCTCTCCCTCCCCCGCGCCGCACTGGCACACGCCGCCGCCCTCCTCCCCGACGCCGCTGTCGCCGCCGCCCCGCCGCCGCCCCCTCTCCCTCCACGAGTGGATGCAGCTGCGCGAGCCCACGCCCGCCCGCCCCGCCTTCTCGCCCCTCGCCCTCCCCGCCGAGCTCGAGCTCGAGGGCGCCCAGCTCTTCCGCCGCGCATCCCTCCCCCTCCCGCCCCGCACGCCCGCCCTCGCCCGGCGCGCGAGCACCCTCCCCCGCTCCACCCTCCCGCGCTCGCCGGGGCACCGCGCGCTCGCGCGCCTCTCCCTCCCCGACTACGAGCAGGTCACGCCCGAGCGCCTCGCGGCGCAGACGGGCGACCTCGCGCTCGCGTCGCCGATCCGCATCCGCGACCCCCCGCCGCCTGCTCGCCCCGCCGTCCAGCGCCTCGCCATCCCCGCGCCCCTGCTCGCCTCGCCGATCCACCTGCATGCGCCCCCGACGCCGCGCATCCCGACGCCGGCGCTCACCCCGCCGCCGCCCGAGCCCGAGAAGCGCGAGCGGCGCCGCTGCCCCGGCCTGCCCCTCCCAGAAATTGCGCGCCTCCTCGCCCTCCTCCTCATCCCCGTGCCGCTGTGGCTGTACTGGTGGCAGCGGGGCACGCTCTCGCCCAGCGCGTCCCTCGCCTCCCTCACTTCCGTCTCGACGATGAGCCTGCGCGCCGAGCCCGAGGAGGCGGACAGCTCGGACGACTCGGACGAGGAGGAGGAGGAGGCGACGATCCAGGTCGCGCAGCCCGCCAGCCGCCGCCGCTCGACCAGCATCAGCCTCAGCCCCACCAGCCCGCGCCGCGAGCTCGCCGTGCCCAGCCTCGGGGGCATTCCCATGAGCCGCGAGGCCAGCTGGGACGGGAGCGCGTACTCGCGCAGTCCCAAGCCCGCGTCGCCCCCGCTCGTGCGGCGCACCGAGGAGGGCCTGCTCGACTGGTAGCCCGATGGACTCTCACCTCTCAGTACCGTGTCACACCGTTGTAGTCGCCCCATAATCCCAGCATGTAGCCCGTACGATACCGTGCCGTGGCTGTGCCTCGCGTCTGGCGGACCAAGGACCGAGGATAATTAAGTGGCGATAAACTGGGCGGTGGAGTCCTGAACCAGGTTGAACCAGTTGTCAGCTGAGAGCGCGGGTACGACGCCCGTCCCGTCAGTCATGTAAGTCACGCACACTCGCACGCTCGGGCTCAAGTCGAGTGCAACGGGCGCCGAAAAGACCGGAAAGCGGCGCCATGCTGCGGCGCCAAGGTCACGCAGAAGGTACACCGAGCAGTGCGCGATGAACGTCAAAAGGTCTCGCACCTTGTGCACCTCCTGCTGACGACACATGGCATTCCACCCAGCTGGAATGCAATCCCACCACCACGCACACCACTCCCACCCCCACCGTCTCCTGCACAGCCCACCTCCGAGCCGTCCTCCGCGCCCACTGACGGAATGTGATGGAATCGCATACACCTAGAACCCGCTAGCAGCGAGACGCCTAGTCGCTGTCGTCCGAGTCCGAGTCCGAGTCCGACTCGCTCTCCGACTCCTCCTCGTCCTCCTCCTCGTCGCGCTGGGTCTCGAGCACGGCGGTGGCAATGCGGTCAAGGTCGCGCATGCCGTCCTGCGAGATCTTGCGGCCACCGTCGGGGTGGGCCTCAAGCACGCCGATCTTCTCAAGAGCCTGCACAACGTTGCGCTCGACACCGGTGGCCGAGTCGCGGTGGTGGCCGGGGCGGACCCCGCGGCGGTGCTTGGTGCCGTGGAGCTTGGCGAGCGCGCCGACGCCGACGTGCTTGCGGAGGTAGATGTGACGGGCGACAGCGGCTGGGGGTTAGTCAAGTTTGGCGTGGGAGAATTTGGCCCGCTCCAACTCTGGCAATTCATGCCACCAAAGAGGCGCGACGCCGCCGCACTCACCGGCACGGACGTAGAACCAGTCCGGGTCGTAGGGCGCGAGCTCCTTCTGGGGGCCAGTCTTGACGATGTCCACCCAGGTGGGGATCTCGAGCTTGCCCGAGCGCTTAAGGTGGGCCGAGTAGGCCTTGATGAAGTCCTCAGCGCTGTACGGGGAACGCGCAGAACGGGGATCGCGAGAGTGTGAGGGAAGAAATGGTCGCGGATGTCGAGGGGGAGGGGGTCAAAGTCGGAGGTGGTCACGCGCGAGTCCAAGTCGAGCCAAAGGCGCTAGGTCAGCGTCCGTTCACGTCCACAGCACCACAACAGCGCGCGCTCCTCCACAACCACGACGACGGCCACCACGCCGTCCTCGTCGCGCGCACCTCCGCGCGCGCGCTCCCTTTCTCCTCCTCCCAACACCTCCAAAGACGACGTCTGGCGGCAAATTTCGCTCCGACGCTGTCCTCTCGCTGTGGGAGTTCTCCCCGTCGCCCTCCACCGATTCTCTCGCGTCTGAGCGCGCGCGCGTGTCGTTGTCGATGCTGTCGTCGCTGGCACTCACGAGATGTCGCGGACGCCAGGCATTTTTAGGGTTGGTGGTCACCGATACAGATGCGAACGCCCAACTCGATGGCACACCCCGCACCACCGGACGCTGGGCAGGCGCTCAGGCTGACATTATTCTCCCGTCAATTTCAAACATTAATCCCACAGAATGATCATCGGCGATTTCCTAACGCCGACCGACAATAGCTACGATTTTCTTGATCCTCCACCAGACGCTACCCACGTGGTGAGATGAGAGAAGCAGGCACGGTGCCTGGATGAGGATTTGCCACCGAACTCCGCTCTCCGCCATCTCTCAAGATTTGTTGTGACGCACAAGTTCAAGTTCACTCCCATCCACCATCACAGAGGACACCGGCACAATGTACGCCCCGCACTCACTCACTCACGCACACGCTGACCCCAGGTCGCGCCTCATCTTCCTCAACCTCCCTCCCGGGCTCACGCCCGAGAGCTTCCGCGCCAAGCTCACCGAGCCCAAGACGCTCAAGGATGCGACCGTGACGGATACCAAGCTCGTCCCGAAGCGCCGCTTCGCGTTCGTCGGCTACGCGTCTGAAGACGATGCCGCGGAGGCCAAGAAGTGGTTCGACGGGAGCTTTGCCTTTGGCGGCGGCAAGGTCAAGGTCGACTTTGTGCGCGACGAGCCGCTGGCGCCCAAGCCCGAGAAGCCGGCGAAGCGCGCCCGCCTCGACGAGCCACAGGAGAAGGAGGAGAAGAAGGAGAAGCGGGAGAAGAAGGGGCTGAAGGAGTTCATGGACGTCATGAAGAGCGTGGACCCGACCAAGCCGCTCGAGGCGCCCGCGCCGCAGGTAGAGCCGTCCGAGTCCGAGGAGTCGGAGCCGGAGGTGGTCGACGACGACGACGACGACGCGGCATGGCTCGCCAAGCGCCAGCGGCTGCAGGGAGGCGAGGAGGAGGGGCCATCGGAGCCCCGCCTCGACCCCGAGGACGCGCTCATCATGTCCACCGGGCGACTGTTTGTGCGCAACCTGGCGTTCGTGACGACTGCCGAGGACCTGCGGGAGGAGTTTGGCAAGTTTGGCTCAGTGGTGGACGTGCACCTCCCCGTGTCGCAGAAGACGGGGGAGCCGCTCGGCACGGCGTTTGTGCTCTTCCGCGAGCCCGCGGACGCGCTTACCGCGCGCCAGAAGCTCGACAAGATGACATTCAAGGGGCGGCTGCTGCACGTGCTCCCCGGACGCGCGCGGCCGGGGCAGGAGGCCGTCGTCGAGACCGGCAAGGGGACGACGGACGGCAAGGTGCTCGGCAAGGCGGCAGAGGCGCGCGGCGACGTCAAGCGCGCGCAGGACGACAAGCGCGCACAGGCAACCGCCAAGGGCCTCAACTGGGCGACGCTGTACATGAACGTGAGTGACACGTGTGTTCGAGCTGACAGCAGAGCGACGCCGTCGCGGCCTCCGTGGCCGACCGCATGGGCGTGAGCAAGGCGGACCTGCTCAGCGGGGGCGACGACGACATCTCGCCCGCTGTCAAGCTCGCGCTCGCCGAGACGCACGTCATCGCCGAGACCAAGGCGTACTTTGACAAGGAGGGGATCGTGCTCGACAGCCTCAAGCCGCGCGTGCCGCGCTCCAAGACGGTCATCCTGGTGAAGAACATCCCCTACGGCACCTCCATCACTGCGCTGCAGGACCTCTTCGCGCCCCACGGCGAGCTCAAGCGCGTCCTCCTCCCGCCGGCCGGGACGATCGGCGTCGTCGAGTTCGAGAACGCGATGGACGCGGGGCGCGCCTTCCGCGCCCTCGCGTACCGCCGCCTTGGCAATGCCGTCCTCTACCTCGAGAAGGGGCCCGAGGGCATGTTCAAGGACCCCAAGGCCAAGAACACCCCCGCGTCCAAGGAGCTTGCGGAGCGCACGGCGCTCGCGGAGAAGGTCGCGGCCGCCGCCGAGCAGCTGCGCGACGAGCCCGCGCCCGAGGACGAGGCGGGCTCGACCCTCTTCCTCAAGAACCTGGCGTGGGCGACGACGTCGGCGCGCCTCTCGTCCGTCCTCTCCTCCCTCCCCGGGTTCAGCTTTGCGCGCGTGCAGACCAAGCCGGACCCGAAGCGGCCGGGCGAGCGCCTCTCGATGGGCTACGGCTTCGTGGGCTTCAAGACCAAGAAGGAGGCGCAGCAGGCGCTCGCGGGCCTCGCGGGCTTCGAGGTGGACGGGCACGCGCTCGAGGCCAAGTTTGCGCAGCGCGGCGCCGACGACGACAAGGAGGACAAGAAGGAGGTCAGCGGCACGAAGAGCACCAAGCTGCTGGTCAAGAACCTGCCGTTCGAGGCGGGGAAGAAGGACGTGCGCGCCCTCTTCTCCGCGTACGGCACGCTCAAGAGCCTGCGCGTGCCCAAGAAGAGCACGCTGTCCGCGACGGGCGCGGCCGCGTCGCGCGGTTTCGCGTTCCTCGAGTTTACGACGCACGCCGAGGCCCAGCGCGCGATGGACGCGCTCAAGCACACGCATTTGCTGGGGCGCCACCTCGTGTGCGAGTGGGCAAGGGAGGGGGACGCGGTGGACGTCGACGCGCTGCGCGAGAAGGTGTCGCGCGACGCACGGGGCGAGGTCGGCAGCAAGCGCAAGTTCGACCACGGGGGCCAGGCAGACGACGACGACGGGCTCGAGGTCTAGATGTACCATCATGTATGCATGTTTCCGGAACGCTTACTTCACCCTCGGCGAAGATGGAGGCCGCTCGTGCTGATAAGGTGTGGCGGTGAGTGCTCGCGGACATCCGTGAGGCCGCTTGATTCTGAGGACCATTAGCCGGAGCCGAGGTTGAGGGATTCATCGAGTACGGTCCAGCGCCTCCCGTGGTCGCAGACGCTTCACCAGGCGCCCGAGGGACGGCGTGAAGCTCTGAGAGCAGGGTTCATGGTTTATGGTTCCCAGGTGGGAGGCACGTGCGCCCGAGTCTGGCATGGGTCTCGCTGTCAAGGCTCCAATCGCTCGGTGTCCGTGAGAGTGAGGGCGTGGGCAGGTCCCATGCTTCCCGGAATGTGGGGTGGGTGCGTGTGAAGCAGCGCTGCTCCCCACGGTGACCCTCATTCCGCGGCATCGCTGGACGAGCGCCCCAGGACTGAACGTGGTGTTGGATTCTCCAGGTGCAGAAGCAGGCTCGTCGACCACAGCCCGATCCTCGTGGCGGCTGCTGACTAGAATGAGCTTGGCAGTGTGTACCCAGCTGCTGGTACCAACCCTTTGGCATGCCCTCTAGGCCGGTCGGGGCGGACGTCATCGCCGAGTGCCCCAGTCCGGTCGGGGTCCGAAGGCGGCTTGTGAAAGTGAGTGGGGGAGACTCCGCGGCATGCAGGACGGGCGGGACCTGATCCAGGGCGATAGCTTCGATTGTTTCGACGGATGCCACGGGCGCCCGTGTGCGGACTGGGTGAAGTCGGGCCAGAGGAAGCCCTCCAGCCAGAGCTGTGATGGAGGAGGGTCTTCTGTACTGGAGTGCAAGGTAACGGCCGAACAATAGGCGGACAGCAATGTGAGGCATGAGGTGTGACTGACGACGCTGCATTCCAACCAATGACCAAACCTTAATCTTGACAGTGTCCACCCAGGCAACTCTGAAGTATGTGACGTCCAGTTGGCCGCTGGCCATGGCATGACTAAGGGACCGCGCACCACCGGCAGTACCATGACTAGAGTGGCCGCAGTGCAGGCACTAGGAGGATATGTGAACCAAGTGCGGAATCGGCCAGCCCCAAAGGCGACTTCCTCGCCGTGCTTGCTATAGAGCCGCTGGACGGAGAGGGTGCCCCACTCCCTGGCTCCGGCCGCGTCGGTGCGGTTGAAGCTCGCGTACGACAGCTTTGAATCGCGTTGAGGTCGATAAGCGTCAGTTGACACACGACGAATACAAGCACAACTGGGAGGGGGTTCGCGGCGGTGGCAGCCGAGCTCAGTCACGAGCCACAGAGGGCCGAGGGACAGTAGTCTGTGCGGACACATGTTACACCGAGTTGAGGAGCGTATCTAGAGAAAGGCGCCACGGGTCAGAGACCAGTCGAACCGCGATATGTCTGTCGCCGATCGTCGGGCCGCTGCACCATTCCAGCGGCCCCGAGGGCAACGGACAGGCACTTCGCACACTGGGACCGCCCATTGTGTGGATCAGACCTGCCCCAAGCTCGCGTCTACCCTTACCAGACTTAACGTATGCCAGTTGTACGACAAGATATGGCGCCTCTTTCCCAACGACTACAGGGGCAACGGTTGCCTCGGCGTGTCTGAGGCCAAGGCTGACGCCCACGTCAAGCTGTGAGCCGCGTCGTCCCTCCGTTGACGCAGTGTCGAGATGGAGATCGAAGAGAAGGCGACGGCGTGGAACGTCTCGCGCACCTGCCACGGCCTCTTTCCGACTCCGTCACGATCCGCGTCGACGCGACGGACCTGTGCATCACCGCGCAACTAGTGAGCAGGCCGGCGGCTCGCCGACACACAGGGAAGGGGGAGCACGACGGCGGCTCGCCGACACACAGGGAAGGGGGAGCACGACGGCGACTGGGACGAGGGCGTCGACGGCCCGCTCAAGCTCGCCAAGTGTCCCGAGCCAGAGCCCGAGGACGGGTGGGAGGACCCGCCCCTCGCGGGCCTATGGCGGATCAGCGAGCTCCACCATATCTGGACGGTGCAGATCCTCCTCGCATTCAACGTTCAGCGCATTCAGTACGAGATCAACAATGGTTCTGTGCAGGCTCTCTCGGAGTGCCATGACGACTGGTCCGAGAACTTCACAGCGATCGCGGACAAGCTGTAGCAACGAACGTGAATCGAAGTCTTTAGTGTCGATCGTGTCCCGAAATATTGTCAATGCAGCTCACTTGCCGTCCGGTAGACATCCGCCGTCGCGAGGGAGTGTCTGCCGCAAGAACGGTAGATGGGTGGTGGACGGCTCTGATGGCCCGAGATGGCGGTACTGGCACGCCCGACAGGAGGTAGCACTCGGATGCCGACTTGCCCCGCTGCTCCACGGAGGGTGAGGAATCGCCACCGTCCCGAGCCCGTTGTCTGCATTTTAGACCTGTTCTCAGACATTCATGGACAACATGAAGCGGCTTGGTGTCAAAACGTCAGGGAGGACCACCGGCTCACGCTCCCGCTCTCTAGAGCCCCGCTCCAGGTCAGCGAAGAGGATAAAAATGCTGCCCCTATTTACCCCACCGCTGGCTATGCTGGCGGAGTCGTGGCAGCCAGCAAGAACAAGGGACAAGTGAGATGCGAGGTGATGAGATGCGGAGTTGTGTTCAGTGAAATGAAAGATGCGGGGCCAGTCGGAATGTGGCAGGCGAACATTCCGTATCCGACCGCCACTCTCGCCCAGCTCTGAATGCGCGCATATTCGACCGCTGTGGTGCATTATTACGAGATCACCGGCGAGCGCTCAAAGCGTGGATCTGTCAACGGGCGATCAGATGGAACGGGACGGGCACCCCCGGCCGCGGCGGTTCTTCCGTTCTGCAGCGGGGTCTCCGGGCCGCCAGTCCAGAACTCCAGGTAGCTGGGAGCGAGGAGGACCGGAAGCGGCCAACTCGTCAATTGGAGCGGTGCAGCGACGTCAGAGTCATCGAGCGTCGTCAGCCAAGCATGGGGCGGGCAGAGCATAGGGTGCTCAGAGCAAGTTCTCCAGGATGCCTGGGTTGATGGGGAATGGAGAGGCCCAGTTCCACTCCGCAGCAGGTACGGCGTCACGGGCGGTGTTGTCAGGAAAGGTCATGACTGCCGTCCCGCTGAGCTTGCCCCGTATCGAAGGCGAGCGGGGCTGGAAATAATCACAATGGGGGTTCACCCGGGACGAGGCGTACGCGTCCATCGGGCCGTCAATTGCACTGCCCACCGGCACAATATTGCAGCACGCTTCCTCTGCCGCAACACCGCTCCTCTGCCGTGGAGCGAGCGTCCTCGTCGAGAGGGCCGGAGCGCAATCGGTATCCAGAGTACAATCCACGGCCACGGCACGACCCTGCCATTCAGCTGCGCACCCGGTACAAGCTCTCGCCCCTTGCGACGCCCGCCACAGGCATCGCAGCCCAGTGTGCCCTCAGGCGTGCCGTCCACTGCTGCCCAAGGGGCCGTGGCACCCTTGGAAACAGAGTTCACGATCCGTGGCGGCCATCTGTGGTGGGAGGCACGCCAAAGTTTTTGTCTCGTTTTAGCAGATTATGCTGCCTTCTTCCCACTTCCCCACTGGGCAGTGCGGCCTCGGGCTGAGGCGCGCAACTCGTGGGGCATGGATCTCGCCGCTGTTGCCCCTTCCGGCCGAGGATTTTCCGGCGAGGAATGGGACTCGTGGGCAGCTGTTCCCAGGCCCACGGGCTTTACACTGATGGAGTGGCTCGGGTCGCAATTAGCAGATCATGCCTTTGGACTATGTCCGTGTGGAGCGCCGTCGCCCCCTCCGTCGTCAACGCGACTCGTCTCGTCTGATGCGTCACTTCGCCCGCCGCTTTCATACGTCACGAGAGTAAGGCCGTCTGTGCGACCAAGGCTCCAAGACTTGGGACAGTCAGGCAGGACGTCGTGACGCGATTTCTCGCCTCGAGTATTAGCAGATTATGCACTTTTGGGGCCAACCCGAGGGCGGGCTGTCCGATGACGCTGCAATTTTTGTTGGGGCCGAGAGCGTTGCGCCCGTCGCCCGCCCGCAAGATGACTGATGATAGCGGGCCGTTGCCACCACCTCCACCGCTCGTCGGGGATCGTCAGTGGCGCAAGGTGACTCCCCTTCGGCATGGAGCCCTTCGGCTTTGGGGTTCCCACAGCAGGCGGACCCCACAGGAAAGGGAGATAAGCACGAGGGCTGGATGCAGGGCGGGGGCAAGATGACGACGATACCAAGAGGAGTGATGACATGGCGTCCAGACACTGATTGACGTCGACCACTGAAGTTGGATTGTCGTTGAAGGGCGGCTAGGGCTACAAATCCTGGGACAACGCCTACAAATCCAGGCGCGCAAAGGGTTGGCGCAGCCAGTCAGCGACCCCCGTCGTCCGCGCCCTGGTTGATAATCTGGTGATTGTTCTGTGGGCGAAACCAAATTCCGAGGAGGCTCAGAACACCTCCCTCTCGTTTCAGGTCGGCACCCGCAGCTCATCCGCGTGCGCGACCGGACCCAACAGTGACGAACGGGCCTACTGAGGACTTTGCGATCGCCGGCGCCCGCTGTAGAGCGGGTGACTGCCCTCGCCGGAACCTGTAACGGGTAAACCAAGTCTATGATACTTGCCCTAGCGAGAATACCGAGACTCTTTGCATGCCTTGGCGAGCCCCGAAACGTAGATAGAGCGATCGCAAGGTCCGCAGCAACTTTGCTGCAAGCGAGTCGAGGCCGCGTTCCACCTAGGCCCAAATGCCAAGGACGAGCCGATTTTGGCGTTCACCAGGGCTGACCCTGGCGGCGCCACCCCTCCTGCCATGTGCTCCAGAGCCAAGCGGCAGTCTGTGCAGCCGCCTGCCCTCGGCGTGCGCACTCCTGGAATCAGGCTCAACTGCAATTGTGTAGCTTCGGAGCCAGTTGTTGAGCAGGATGCACACCGTTGAGCAGACACGAGTCGGCGGAGAAGGGCGCGACTTTAGCAGAGTGCGCGTTCACCAGCGCCCCGCTTCTCGGACTCGGCAACGGATCACGCCCGCCATCACATATAAAGCGCTCGCCATGGCGGTGCGATCGCCCCCCAGCACCGACCTTCCTGCGGGGCTCAGCACTGCGCCACCCCCACCCACCTGTCACCTCCTGAGCCGTCTTTGTTCTTTGCCCCCGTGCGACATTCCTGAGCGCCACTCGCCCTTCGGCGAGACGCAAACCCGAGCCGGCGGGGTGCGCGGCTGTGCCCCCGCTCAACGCCCGCACGGCCCACTGAGAACACGGCATCGCAACCACTGCCGCAGAGTACTCCACCGGCTGGTCTGGAACTGTGGCACTCTGAGAATGCTTCGCGTTAGCCTGACCTCGGACCCACTCTGCGCGGAACAGGCGCGGCGGGTACAGTTTGTCATTCCGTGGCGCTCGACGAGCGCGGGTGCGAGACAAGGGCTGAGGGCTCGTCACGCCTCGCTGCGGGCCAGCTGCACCATGCGGACCTGTGGGTGCGCTCGCTCCACTCATGGCTCGCACCTCGTCCATGACATCACCGAAGGCCCACGCTCCCTCGGAGTACAGACCGGCCGCGCAGGCCGATGAGCGACGACATCGCGGACTGCAGCTCGCATCGGCCCAGTCCCTGACTTTACCTCCGGGTTTGGCCTGTATACCTGGACGCCACCTCTAAAGGCCCTGTGCACTGTGCTGCGCGCGAGCAGCGGCTGAACGGCGCCGCAGCTGCATGCACGCGAGCGTCCAGTCTTGGCGTAACGCTCCGCTGTGTTGTGTGTCTGTATTCGGTGTGTCTGTGTGTACGGGTCCGCCCGTGCCGCAGACCATGACCGCTTCTCTGGAATCAGGCACGGCGAAGCCAAAGAGAGAGTGAGAGAGAGAAGATCCATCAGCCATCAACTAGATCTGGCAACTGACCGCTGCGGCGCAGTCCCGCCGTACCCCGGTTGCCGGGGGCCGGAGTATGCACGGGCCCTCCGATCCTCTGATCGCTGATCGCCAGAGCGCTCATGTCGCTCATGGATGTGCATGGCGTGGGCTGGGCAAATTGGTCGGCGATCCAGCTGCTGCGGAGACAGGTACTCTGTTTGGCGCCACCGGGCACCGAGCGCAGCGCACGGCACCAGAGGAGCCCAGGTGGCCGCGGAATGCCAGGCGCTCTCGGACGGCCGTGGGAGATGAATCGACGCCACCACGGTGCCCTGTCGACGCGCGGCGGCCCAGCTCGCCCCATTGGCCTGCGCCCCGTGACACGCCCGAGGGACTGCGGACTGCTGCGATGCCTGACCCAGAAAAATCCTGAACAATGGTCCGACCGTCCACCAACCATCTCCCACGCCCACGCTCCCACGCCATGCGTGCGCGCCCGGACACATGACGCCTGCTTCCAGGCCAGAGAAGCAGTGGGGCTCTGCGTAGCCCAGGAACACGAAGCTATGTTAAGGAATGGGGTGGTGAATGGTCGGAAGCTCGGATGCTACCCAAAGCAGTGGAACCTTTGGGCATCTGTCCCTCCGCAACGCAGAATGGATGACGGCACCGTTGACGCTCGTGCAGACGACGAGCTGCAACGATCCGGACGGCCGCGGGATTGCCGCATGCTCATCGGTGCCCGTGCGCCAATGGTGGCAGTGGCGTCGAGTCAAGAGAAGAGGGGCTGCAGCTGGAGTGGGTGCATGGGGGTGCATCGATGTGACGCCGAGAATGCACAGACCACCAAGGGGCTGGCTGCAGGAACTTCGGAGGAGTCGGAGGCGTCCGATGACTCGGAGCTCTCTCTGGCAGCGTGCGTCGTCGCGCGTTGCCTCGTCGGGGTCAGATTTTTTTCGGGTCTTGTTCACAGACCTTTATTTGCATCAGGCTGACTTTCAATTCTGTCCTTCTCCTGTTCCTGGTTCTGGTGCTCCTGTTTGCATCCTGTTTGCTCCTGCTTGCTCCTGTCGCTCCTGTAGCTCCTGGGCCAACAAGATCGAGGCTTGTTGTTTCGTGGGCGGCCATGTGAGTGATGACCTCGCCGTTCGCAGGGTCAAAGGAGCCCACTCGGCCACTTGGTGCTTCAGCCCCCCGGCCAAAGTCCAGGGCCGGTGGACGTGGGAACCTTGCGAGATCGAGAGACGAGAGGGACGGTGCGTAGGCTCTAGGGATCGGTGGGTGAGTGGCGCGCTCTTCTCGTCCGAGTGGGTCATTGGCGCGTCTGTCCATCAGTGTTGCGAGAGCGCAGCCAGGCCCGCGAAAGGCAAGACCGGCAAGGCACAATCTCGTGGCGCCGATTCCAGGAGAGCGGTCGCAGCTAAAGCTTACCTGCCAAGGGAGGACGAGGGGGGCAGAGCGGGGGGAGGGGGTGGGGTGGGGGTGGAGAGGGGGGTACTTCGGTTCAGGTGGTACGGGGGCCGTAGCGTCAGAGAGAGAGCAGAGGAGAGGCCAGAGAGGCTGCGTGGAGCGTTGCGCGGCGTAGATTGGATCAGCCATGATGCGTGCGAGACTCTGTGAGAACTGGGCGGTCCAGTAGATGTGGATAAGAGGTAGGTGGAATGTGAATGTCGCACCCTCTTCCCCCATGCCCCACCTCCACCACATCTCGTGGTCTCTGCACGCCCACGACGACGACGACGGCGCGCGCACACCTCGCACTCACACGACCGACGACAACACACCACGCCACTTCACATATACCGCCCACGGCGCAGCACGCATGTCGGTGCCCCCCGTGCCCCTTCACCTCCCAGCTACTCGCGCCCACCTCCTCTCACGCATCTTGAATACTCGGTAAACGCCAACAGCGCGTGTAACGCTTTCCTCGCCTCGCATCCTTGCACACATACACACTGTTGATATAGCTCGCCAACAACTGCCGTCTGCCATCTCGCCACTGTCTCGACCACCTTCTCTCAATCGGCCCGGCACCTGCGAGCCGAACCTCCGGCCTACTGGCGTGCCTTCAATCCCCTCTCCCCCACCCTCGCTTCCCTAACCCCCGCCGCCCACGACCGCCGCCCACGACCGCCGCCCCGCAACGTCGACGCCGCCTATACGAGTGCTCCGCATCAGTGGAAGGATAGCAAGACGAGGTTAATGGGTGACAAGATGGACGACGACCCATACTTGTATCACCAGTCGCATGGTGGGAATGTTGGCGGATATGGAGGAAGCGGAGGAGTTCAACCTCCACCTCCTCACGTAATCCCTGTTGTCCCCCACCCCCACTCTGGCAATCACTCTGCATTCCCCCACCCCGGCCATCCAACTGCTCATCCTCATCCTCCTCAGCCTCATCCACTCTCTCACAACCACAACGACTCTCATCAACATCCTCTGCCCCCACACCCTCACCCTCATCCTTGCCCCCCACCCCACCCGACCTACCCACCGACTCCTGCGTCTCACCAGCACCTCCTCACTCCTCAGCTCACCCAACTTCCCTCCCCGACCTTTACCTACCCCGCTCAGTCGCCCCAGAGCCACCTCGGCCACACCCCGCTCCAAGCACAGCAGCACCTGCTCTCCTACACTCCAGCCATGGCCGGTAGCAGCGGCCAGTCGCCCCCACAACCGCAGTCGTCCGAGCCCCTCAAGCGGCGCAGAATTACCGTACGTGGATCAGCCGAGACATCGGTTATGCGAAATGCTAATCTCAAGCGCGCCTGCGATCGGTGTCATCGCAGCGGTGTCAAGGTGAGTCTGCCTTCCCTGGGAATGGAAGCAAGATGGCGGATCAAGGGCATGATGGCAATCACCGGTGCTACCATTGCATAGGTGGGCGGCGCTGCGCCTTGCCTCCTCGGCGATCCCGCCATGCTTGTTGATTCCAGACCGTGTTGATTCCGTCACGCGCGACTTTTTCGGCTGACAAGACAGTGCTCGAGAAGCCAAACTCCTGGCGTCTGCGGCCCGTGCGCGGCTTTCGGCTCAGAATGCACGTACCAGCGGCCGGTCAAGCGACGAGGGGTGAGTGCCTGCGGAGCCGGCGTCCTGCACGCCCGAAAGTGTGGGCGCGGGCGTCGGCGCGGACAACAAGGGCACTGTAGATTGACGCCTTGCAGCCAGTTCCTCGCGCCCTGTCGGCCAAGAACAACATGGGGGGCGCACCCCAGTCGCAAACCGCCTGGAAGTACGAGCCCGTCGGCACTCCCGAAGCAATCGAAATGCTCGTCGACGCGTACCACCGCATCATCTATCCAATGTGAGTCCCCCTTGGCTCTCCACCCCCCTTGGCGCAGACCACGCTCGGACAAACTCTTGACCTGCGGCTGTGTCCAGTCCAGGCCAAGAAGACTGCAGAGTGGGGGGGGCCAAGCACCAGAAACCAGTGGTGTTGTGTCAAACCCTGTGATCCAGTGCGCCATGGCGGCTCCCTTAGTGGACGGACGCCACCTTTGCGCCTCGTTTGCCCACCCTGGAGATGGCGACTAACCACCCCGCACAGACTCCCTTACTTCCACTGGCCCTCCTTCTACGCCCACCTCCGTGTTCGGAGGTACATGCACGACCGGGCCTTCTATGCCGTCACCATGGCCATGTGCGCAATCACGAGCGCGCGCATGCGTGATGGTGCGAGCTATCTGGCCGAAGCAGGTGTCAAGGCGCACCTCCCGGCCGACACACCTTCGAGTGAGGCCTTCTATGAGGCAGCCACTCGCACCTTCCCGGCCGACCTCAGTCAGGCGTCCGAGTTCGACTACAAGCGGGCCAAGGTCATCCTCGCCATGCTCTGCATCCAGTTCGGCAACGTGCGCCAGCTCACCACCCACCTCGGCGACTACATGACGCTGTGTAGCATCGACAACTTCCACCTTGAGGCTCGCTGGCCTGCCAACCTGCCCGAAACCGAGGTTCAGGAGCGGCGGCGACTGGTGAGTCTGCGTCCTGGAATGCTGGAATCCTCCGGCGGAGCCCGACCTTTACCGTAAACGCGCACTGACGCAAACAGTTCTGGGGCGCATACACCGTCGACGTTTACGCGGCCACAACCTTCGGGGGATTTGTGCGCCATCGCGAGGCGCAGAGCACTGTGCTTTACCCAGCGCTTGTCCATGACGACGACGAGATCACAGAGAGAGGGATCGTGCCCCGCATTCATGGTACGAGCCGCCCTTCGTACCTCGTCGGCTGGAACTTCACGACGGATCTGTACCGGATTCTCGAGCATTCCCTCGACCAACTGCGGGCAAAGCGCCTCAACACCGACTCAGCATCCAACATCACCAACTTCTATTCCGCGCGGTCGGGCCCAACGCCACAAGAGGGTCTGGACCTTGTGGCGCAGCTGTATGCTGAGCTGCCGGACGACTTCAAGGGTGCCAAGGCGATGACGGGCGACATGAAGGAGGACCGCTATGGGTTCGAAGGTACGTTGACGTCACGAGCAGGCCCTGACCGCAGCCGCCGACATTATTGTCACAATGCAGACCGTCAAGATGGTCATGCTCGGCCTCGAGGAGGCGACAGTTGAGCGGCGCTGTGCCGTGGCTGGCGAGCTCCTGGACGCCTTGGCGACTGTGCCGACCGCCTACATCCAGGCCATCAGCTCACCCATCGTGAGTTCTGACCACAATGCCGCATGCTGACGGACAGATGCACCATCTCGCGGGCGTCGGACACCTGTTGGGCAGCGTAATTCAGTCGCCTTTGTCCCCCTGGTCGTACCTCCAGGTGCGCAACGTCCTTCTGGCGATGGCGGACTTGATTGGTGGCCTCGAGTCGTCCCTCTCGAACATCCAGGGTATCGCGAACAAGCTGCGCGACCACATCTTCCGCATCGACCAGTACATGACGTCGGCGGCGATGGACCACCAGCGCCGCTCACAAGTGTACCACAACGCGCTCCCGCAGGCCGCCTGGAGCGGCAACACGCAGGGCCACCACATCGGCCAGATGCCGAGCAGCAACATGCGGACCGAGAGCCCGCAGGGCATGTCCGTCTCGTCCTCGCTGTCCCCCGAGGGCGGTGCGCCGTCGTGGAACCCGTCGCCGAGCTTCAACAGCAAGAACCTCCCGTACGCGCCCATGTCGTCGGACATGTTCGAGTTCAACCTTGGCCCCCTAGCGCCCGACACGCAGGTCCAGCTCCCGAACGACCTCTTCCTCGACCTGCCCTTCGAGTTCGGCCTGGACGGCTTCGACTTCCTCTCCGTCGGCGCGTGAGGACCGCCGCCGCCCCCTGCCTCGGACCACGTTATATGGCGTCTCCCGCGGCATACATCTCGCCTCTTTCTCACTTACGAACAATACGCACTACACTTGCACCAACGCATAGCATACTCTTGTCCTAGATCGCCACCTGCGCACTGCCACTCGGCTACATACGTTGTCAGCGCTGTATTACCATATGCATTGGCTCGAGACGCGGCTGTTTAACGGGCGGGTGGAGCTCCGCTGTGCTGGTGACCTGGGCTGCATCCTGTGCGGGGTGAACAGCGCTGTCGCACAACATCGAGCCGGGGTTGTCATAGTGCCATTCAGAGGGAGATTTAAACAGCATAAATCATGACCGACTTCACCAAAAGGTCGCTTTGGGTCCTTACAGTGCTGTTCAGAAAGGGACATGAACAGTGCTACCAATGACCGATATCACCTCAAAACGTCCTGTGGGCGCCACGGCGCTGTTTTGTTGGGAGACGGGCACGTGCGCGGGCACGCATACCGACATGTTGCAAGCACCCCTCGGCGTCGGTCCGTCGGACTGACACCTCCGAGGGAGACGGGCGATAGCCCTGCGTGGTCTGCATGCACGGAGCACCTGTAGAAGAGCATATAAGAGGAGCCAGAGGCCGTCAGGTCGATGTACATCTTCCTCGCAGCAGAATAGCATCACAACACTGTTTGGGTAGAGATATGGACAGTGCCATGACTGTGGCGGCGGAGGGGCCCACACCGCGTCGCGTTGGGCGACGTGTTCAGCCCATCTGAAGCTGTGAGAGACTGCCAGCGCCCGGCTCACCACCGAGGTACCGGGAAGCAGGCCACGGTGTTGGAGCCGGGCATTGTCGCAGGCTGTCTGGACTCGGTGGCGCGGGGCCGGTCCGGCAGCTGGCCAGGTGAGCGAAGGCCTACCCGGCTCAGATGAGATGTGAGGATCTGGGTGCGCCCCCGCCTCCGTCTCCTCGACCGGTATGAGGGCGTCCAGTGCTCGGCTAGCCCTGCATACTGCTACTTTCCGTTGCACATCTGGATAGTGAGGCCCCGTATACCCGAATTTACACTGCTCGCTCCTACTCCCACCCAAACTGCACGCCGTACACGGCCCCGAGCGCGCGCCGGAGCATCTCCAGCTCAGCGCCGTACTCTTTCCTCTCCATTTTCGCGGCGGCCTCGATGCGCCTGTTCTCCGCCTTGGCCGCAATGATCCGCCCCTCGGCCTCGCGGATCTGCCGCTCAAGCTCAACGCGTTCTGCCCGCTCCGCGGCCAGCGCCACCTCCTTGCGCGCCGCCTCGAGGCGGAGCTGGTGCGTGGTGCGCGGATCGCGCGCGGCCCGGAGCTGCGCCCGCAGGTCTCTGATCGTTGCGCGCAGCGCCGCCGCCTCGGCGAGCTCGGCGTTTAGGGCCGTGATGCGCGAGCTGCGGAGGGCCGAGGGGAGCTGGTCTATCGGCGTGGCGGGGACGTCGTGCGCGCCGAGGGACGCCGACGGCACCCAGCCCACGCGGCCGCGGGCGTCGAGGGCGAACGTCTTGGCGCCCTCACGGGAGAGGGGGGTGACGGTGTCGCCTTGGATGAGGGGGAGGTCGAGGAGGTTGGTGGAGTTGAAGTCGGCGAGGACGGGCACGGGGGCTGGTGTAAGCTGGATCACAACAGAGGTGACTCACCGTGCGGCGCTGGCGGGGTCGACCCACGCTCGGGTGCCGCGAGCTCGAGGTTGGGCGAGGCAACCTGGTCTGGCAGCGAAGCGTCAGCCATCACCTGGTCACCGTCCTCCTCTGCATCGCTGATACCGCTGGTGTCGTTGTCAGTAACGTCCTCCTCGTCGGTGGTGAATCGGAGCCTCCAGTCCAACCCGGGCTCCGAGGGGTCTGACTTCTCCGAGAGCACCTGCTGGCGCCTGCCGCGGGCCCGTGGCACCTCGTGCTCCGAGGCGGCGTCGTCCTCTTCGCTCTCGGAGTCGGAGCGCACCTGCTGCTGCCGCCGCCACCGGCTACCGCGGGGTCCCGGGACGGGTGACGTGCGGCCCGACGACGGGAGGGGCGTGAGGCTCGACGTCTTGTGGAGACCCTGGGAGCCGTTGGCGCTGGTGGAGGGCTTGGAGGAAGACGGTCCGGCGGGCGGGTCCGAGGGAGGGGGCTGAGTGTCGGGGCTTTCGAGACGGTCGGGGGAGAAGGGAGGGGACCCCCGCTTGGGCTTGGACGGCGGGCGCGCCGTGATGTCGACAGTGAGCGTGTTGGTGCTGCACGCGCGGCGGGCAACGGCGCAGGACAGGCAGGAGTGAACGCGGATCTTGCTGCGGTTTGCGTGCGCCGTGTATGTGGGCGCGGCGACAAGGCAGTCCTCGCCGTTGTCGGTGCAGGCTGCGCACGTCTGAACGTTCCTGCTGTCAACGCGGTCCCAGAGGAGAGAGGGGGTGAGCGGAAGGGGAGGGCAGGTGGGCGGTGCGGTGCAAAGCAGGGATTAGTAGGGCGGGGAAGGTCATCCCCGTTTACTGACCAGAAACGCTTCAGCCCCGTGTTCTTGCGGTGGGGACGATACCCATGGGCCCGCATAACGGACGACTTGACGCGGTTGGGCATCCTTGGCGGGCTGTGGACGGTTGAGCGGCGCCGCGCGGGGAAGGTGAGGGTGGTGGGAGGTAGGTGGTGGGAGGTAGGTGGTGGGCTGCGGGTGGTGAGTTGCGGGTGGTGGGCGGTGGGCTGTGGGTGGTGGGAACGAGGGGTGCAAAGAGAGGAGAGCACCGAGGGAGAGGGGGAGTGGACGTCAGAGAAGGGGAGGTGAGTGATGAGGAGAAGAGGAAGAGAGCAAGAGAGGAAGAGAGCAGATGGAAGAGGTGAGTGGGTGGGTGCACGTGGGTGACAGTGTGCAAGTCATGAGGGGCCGAGGGGGTCGACTCACCCATCCCCGCACCGCGCACTGCTGTAGGTGTGATCTGCGAGGGCCGTGCTGCGAGTCTGTGTGTGTCCTCGGGCGCCCCTTCGCCCCCTCCACCCATCACCTTGCCGAATCAACAACGCCTTGAGCCTCAATGCCATGAGACAGTGTGACCATGGTACCATGGTCAGCAGAGACGATTCATGAGCTGTCAGATTCCAGTCAGTCAGTGCTCGAGATGCAGAATGCACAAGGATTGCGGGTGGTCAGCAGCTGCAACAAGCATCACCCAGGCCATGGGTCGCCCCGTGCCTGGTGTCCAAAGCACAATTCGACTTCATCCTTTCAGCGCATACACAATTTGCCTCCGCCTGTCCTCGCCAATCTGCTCCCGCTGCCACACGCCGAAACGCCGCAACGAAACTGCACCCAACTTGAACTCGGCGATCGTTGCTGGCTCTCGTTCATCCACCTCAAGAACCACAAAAATGGTGAGTAGCGGCGAGCTGCCGCGCGGCAGCGAGCACAGTGTAGTCCAGCGCTAACGCCCAGGGTAAGGTCTGTATATTCAGCCCGTCGGGGCGCGCTGCGGCGTACACGAGCTGACGGAAGGTCCCGTGACTGGTTGACCTGGTCGCTTTACTTTGCATTATAGGGTACTCCTTCCTTGTAAGTCGGGCGAGCGTAGGGGAGAAGAGGACAGCAGCTGACGGACAGCGGTAAGCGCCACTCGAAGAGCCACACGCTCTGCCGCCGCTGCGGCAACCGCTCGTTCCACAAGCAGAAGCACAGTGAGTACCGACATGGAGACGAGTGGCGAGGAGGGGCGGCGACGAGATGGCGGCGAGGGAGATGGGACGAGGGAGAAGGGACGAGCGATGCGCGGGCTCGACGCGCGTCGACGCGCCAGAAAATTCTAGCACCCCCGATGGCCGCGCCCGGCGCAGCGGCCCCTCGCCTCGAATCCTCTCCCCTCGTCTCCCCCCTCGCCTCCGCGCCCCCCCCCCTTGCACTCGCGCGCCGCAGGCTGCGCCTGCTCGCACGCGCTAACCCCAGCCTGTGCTCAGTGTGGCTACCCCGCGGCCAAGCTCCGCTCCTACAACTGGGGCCTCAAGGCCAAGCGCAGAAAGACCACCGGCACCGGCCGCTGCGCCAACCTCAAGTCGGTCCACCGCCGCTTCAAGAACGGCTTCCGTGAGGGTGGTGCCGCCGCCAAGAAGGCGCCCAAGGCCGCCTCGGAGTAATCCATCCACTACCGTCCATTTCGCGTGGTTATAGGCGCAGGCGCGCATGTACTATATCGCTACGCGTTGGTTTAGAGGTGCACAGCGCAGCTGGCGAAGCTAGCGGAGCGAGATAGCAGAGCGAGCCAGGTTGCAGAGCCGGGGTTGGCCGTGTTCAGTGTCAGTTTGCAGCCGCAGGTCGTGTGCAGATGGTGATGGAAGCTGACATGAAAATTGTGGAAGAGTGGGGCAGGCTCCCACGTGCGAGAAAACCACGTGACTGTCAGAGTGGGGCAGGACTGAGAGTGGGACAGGAAAGGGCCTAGTGCGGATGACAAGAATGCTTATTCTATATCCGACACCCCCATCAGTGGTGGTGGAGGCAGTCCACCTCGCCAGCCACCTCTCTTCATTTCAGCTAGCGTGGTGCAAGCATAGCAACACACACTCGGCGATCTTCTCCCACCTCACTTAACGACACGAGCTACGCCGCCGAGCCATGGGCATCAGCTGGGGTCCCGAATAGGCCTTGCCACGTCGGGCCAGCTGGTTCCGAGAAGGGTGTGGCACTCCGGCTACCTGTGCCGAGGTATGCGGGTCCGAGCGCGGTCCTGGCGGTAGACCTGTCTTTCACTCACGGGCAGCCAGCAACACCTATCCTGCTGCCTGGACGACGCTCTTCCGCGACACCCAAACTGAGCATTGACGCGCAGCCTGAGCAGAATGGGACGCGACACAGCCATTCGCAGCCCGATTGGAGTAGAATGGGGCACGACAGGTATTCGCAGCCCGATTGGAGTGTCTTTGTCTTGACATGTCCCATTCTGCTTCTGCTGCGCGTCAAGTCGTGGAACCATCCTGTCCCGCCGGGGCCGGATACGGCGCCCGACGCGGCTGACTTTGAACGTGTGGCAGGGAAGGGATGAGGGGCGCAAGGGTCGGGAGACGTGGGACAGCTGTGCCAAGGCGCGACACACGTGTCGAGCGTTCGCGATGCGGGCATCCCGGGTGCTCCTGTGCCGGCGGCACCAACATGGCCACTGCGGTACTACTGTACGGCTCCACAGTTAGCAGCTCCAGCTACACACATGTTCACACACCCATGCACAGCACACTGGCTGCGGACTGAACCGCCGGCTCCCGATGGGTGCGGCCGCCGACGCCCTGCTGCATGCCGCACCAGCATCTAGATCACTGATTGCCCATTGATTAGGCTGCGGGCGCGTGCAGATTGTCTGCGAGTCCGTGCGGCGTGCCGCCGGCGGTTCCCACAATCCCTCGCGTCCAGTGCGCGATTATTCTTGCCTGAAGGCGGTGCAAAGCTTATCACTCTCACCCATCGCACCATGCCTGCCAAGCCTCCCTGCCGAGCACACCACCCGACTGCGTAGATATGATACCGGCCAATTGCGTATCAACGTATTCCACGTTGCAACGGTTCGACTTGGTGCCACAGCACCCGACTGCTCCTCGGCATCTCGGCCTCCAGGTGTGGGGTAACGGGGTGCACGAATATGCCAGGGCAAATTAAGCCACGAGGTGATCGGCGTCACCTGACCCCTGGCGGTGCGTCAGCCTCATCCCGTAATCGGGCAGAGGGCGGATTGGTCGGGGCGCCGAAGCGAGCGTCAGTCTCGACATGCTCGGCCATGGCCAGAACACGTGCGACGCCGCCATGGCAGAGGAGCCTAAACCATGCCGGGGAAACTAAGCTGTGGCACTCTAGCGAGCTAGCGAGACATGATCGTAGAGCGACCTAGGTAGAGCGGCACAGGATCACAGGAGACTAGAGAAGGCAGCTGCGGGGCGATCCAGCGGACGGGTACGACGTGTGGAACAGATCTGCACGCGGGGCCCGCCAGCCACCCCCACATCCTCATCACAGGCACGCCCGCCCCTCTGGGCTGGTGCCGTCGTCTGATGCCAAGGCTTTGCGGGGTTCCCTGAGGTCCTGGAAATACCTCTGTGCCCGTGCGTGAGAAGTGGCGCGTCAGCCGAGGCAATCAATTTTGCGATCGAGCAGTCTCTGGCGACAACCTTTGCTCTACAAATGAACATTACAAACCAACAAAGGGGCCAATTACGAAGCCCCACCTGGCTGGCACCTGGGTGGGGTGCCCGAGTCAAGCCAGCGTCACTTGCCGAGGACACGACGACGACTGGTGACACCGCGGCTGCTGGCGCAACATTTTGCTGCTCAAAGGGAGGCGTGGAGACGGGGACAATGGGGGCTATCTTTGGAGTGCTTGGCTTGGTTGTGCGCGATCTCCGATACACTCGGACGCGGAGAGATAGATTGGTGGTGGAATGGGGAGGGGGGCGAGTGGGTTAATGGAGGCTCGCTGCGGAATCTGGAGGCGAGCGGGAGGTGGGCTGAGAGCGAGAGGCAGGTGACCTGCAGCGTTTGCAGGCGAGGTGAGCGGGATGTCGCAGCAGTGGCGATCCCTCCCCCTTGTGCAACCAGAACACTACTCGCAGGGGGGGGGGGGGCAATCCCTGGGATTGAATCTGTAGCCCCTGCGACCACAGCACATTGGTCCGGCGTGGCCCAGGCTCCACCCCCACCCACTCACCCTGGACAATCCCTTCCGTTTACCCTAGCCTTCCCCGCACGCCCACTGACCTCCGCCCACACAACTCTGACATGCACCACACACCGCACAGCCACCACACCACTGCCACCACCACTGCTACCACTACTGCATCACCACTCTGCTCCAGTCTCCCGACCCGACTACCTACTCCCATTCATTCTCTCATCCTCTCCATTACTCTTCTCGACTCTTCATCTCGTCAGCTAACCAAACCGCATCACCGCATCACCGCCTCTCCACCTGTATCGCCCACTCCACATCGCCCATCACAGTCTCCTATCGCTCATCGCCAACAATTATCGAAACACACCCGACTGCCATCCCTCCGGCATCGCATCCACCGGCCCCACACTAGGCCCATCTATCATCCCCTCCCACTTTCGCATCCATCCCCAGTCGCCACCGCAGTGCGCGCGCGCGACACACCCTAGACCCCAAGCCACCCAACACACTACGCCACTCGAACCCAAGACTCAGACACATCTACCCATGACCTCTGTCGAAGTCGCTCCCCCTACCCCCTTCCCCCAAAACGGCGCAGAGGCTCCCCGCTCGTCCATCCTCCTCAACCCCCACGAACGCCCCGTCATCCAGGAGAAGGAGACAAAGTCAACATGGGGCATGAACATGGGCTCCATGGGCATGGGCATGGGCATGGGAATGGGCAGCACTAGAGGGCGCCCGCCAGCCGTCAAGGTCGCGCCCCCGGCCATTACGACGACCGTCGTGCCCCCCTCGCCCACCCCCTTGTCGGGCACGTCAGACGGCGACAAGTCGCCGCGCATCCGCTTCGCTCCCCTGCCCGACCCCAACAGGCCGCGCTCGCACTCGACGGGCCACAACGTCGGGCACAAGGTGTCCGAGGGCCCGAACGGCGAGCGCGAGTACACGCTCGAGCTGCGCAACATGACGATGGAGGACGAGGCGCTCAACGACAACGCCCTCGACGACGAGAGCATCTCGGACGAGGACGACGAGTCGGACCACGAGGACTACGACTGGGAGCAGGACAGCCGGCGCAAGTCGTGGGCCGCGGCCATGTCCATGGGCTCGATGAGCTCCATGGGCATGGGCTCGGCCTGGAGCGGCACCAAGAAGCTCATGGGTGTCAAGAGCAACGACACGCCCGCCAAGAAGACCAAGGCGAGCGGCAGCTTTGGCGCCTCGACGTCGCCAGTCAACCCGACGTTCCTGAACCCGGCGTTCCTGAGCCCTGGTCGCCGCGGTTCGACTGCGTCGACGGGCAGCAACAGCTCGACTGGCCATAGACGCACGGCGTCCACCGAGAGCCGCCCGCAGCAGCCGGCCAAGATGCTCAACGGGCGGGTGTACGGCGCGCGCCGCGCGTCCGAGGCGGCAGCACAGCAGAAGATGCTGCGCGAGCAGAACGAGCCCGACTTTGTCGAGTGGGGCGGCGGCGGCATGGGCAAGTCGAGCGAGACCATGTCGCGCTCCCTCGGTTCCAAGTCGCCGTTCGACGACGACGACGGAGGCGGCATGTCCTGGGTCCGCAAGCGCCGCGAAGAGCGCGAGCGCAAGGCGCGCGAGGAGCGCGAGGCTGCGCTCGCCGCCGCCGCGGCCGCCAAGGCTGAGGGTGCCGAGGTTCCCGAGGGCATGGGCAACCCCGGCATGTCGCCGGGCCACCGCCCCGAGAGCGTCAGCAGCGTGTCGTCGAACGGCTCGCACAGAGAGAAGACGACGCTTCCTCTCACACCGCACGACCCGCACTCGGAGCTGTCGGGTGCGTTTGCCGAGTTTGGCGGGTTCGGCGCCAGCGCGCCAAAGCGACAGGGCACGCTCGAGGTCGCGCCGGACGCGCACGCCGACGACCACGACTCGAGCCACCACCTGCACACGATCAAGATCCCGGGCGCACGCTTCAGACGCCGCAGCGAAAACGACGACGAGGAGGAGGAGGAGGTCGACAACTCGGACTTTGACGACGACGATGACGAGGAGATCGAGCTGGTTGGGTGAGTACACCGACTTAGGGGGGGGTGGGGGGTGTGGGTGGGGTTGGGGGCCGTGCAGTGGCGCCTCGCGGCCTTTTATCCCGTCACGCTGGATCTGGGAGAAGCATCGCTGACGTCCAGCCAGAAATGCGCTGCTGCTGCCGGCGTCGAGGTCCTCGCGCGCCACTTCTGACCGCCTTGGTTTGGAGCCCGAATGGCCGACGGCGCATTGACACCTCTTAGAACGAACCCGGAACCTGGCGACAGCCGTTGTATGGCGTGCAGATGGCACATGTATGTTGTTCGTGTAGTCGATAGCAAGAATGAATGAATGGAACGCGAGTGCGCGCGCGAGCTGGAGCCGAGCTGGGGAGTGTGGGAGTGTGGGAGTGTGGCGGGGAGCGAGAGTGTGGGGGAGTGAGAGGGTGTGGAGGTAGGGCGCTGGTACGAGTAAAGACCTGGGTGCGGAGGTCTGTGCGGCGCGGAGAGCGACGCGGAGAGGCCAAGTCGCAGTGCCCGAGGTGCAGCTCAACGCAGCAGAGCATCATCCCTTCTGGTGCTGCATCAATATACAGTAGACCGCTACTCAGCGGTGTCGGCGACAGTGCATTTGCAGGCGCAGAGCCAGAGCTTCCCGCTGATTCTAGGAAGCAGGTCTTGATCTGCGCGCGGCAGAGCGCGCATGCGCACCATATTCCCGCTCTACGCCTCACTCGTGACCACTCTCGTCTGATGCATCCCTCTAGTCCTGCGAGTCCAAGTCAATCGGTGACTCGAGGTGACCGATGGTGACATCAAATTCGGAAGCAACGAGTCGCCTCCACCAAGCCAGCCACAAAGTTCCACCGAGCGACCTCTTACCTCTTTCTTTCTCTCCTCTCACCTCCATCCAACATGTCCCTCTCCCGCGACCAGGTCCACAACTTTGCCGCCGGGCCCTCGCCCCTCCCCACCGCGGTGCTCGAGGAGGCCGCGCAGGGCCTGCTCAACTACGACGGCACGGGGATGGGGGTGTGCGAGCTCTCGCACCGCGGCAAGGAGTTCAAGGGCATCATCGAGGGCGCCGAGGGTGAGTGAGCGCCGCAGGCTGCGAGGGGAGGTCTCTGTTGGGGCGGAGCGAGGAGCGTGGCTAGGTGTTGAACTGGACCTTGGCGGAGGTGTGGAGGCAGGCGGCAGGGCAGCCGGGGTCCTTTGACACGTCCTCTGTCTCAGCCCCGGCCTCCAGATATCGGCTGACCCCAGCCGACCTCCGCTCCCTCCTCGGGCTGCCGGACTCGCACGCCGTCCTCTTCATGCAGGGCGGGGGCACGACGCAGTTCGCGAGCGTCGTGCTCAACGTGCTCGCCGCCCGCCGCCTCGCGCACCCCGACACCCCGACAGAGCAGTACGCGGCCCCCGTGCTCGACTACGTCGTCTCCGGCTCGTGGTCCGCCAAGGCCTTCGCCGAGGCGCAGCGCCTCGCGCTCGGCCCGACCCCGCTCTTCACGCCGCGCATCGCCGCGTCCTCCAAGCCGGACAAGTACACCGCCCTGCCGGCGAAGTACGACTTCACGCCGGGCGCGGCGCTCGCGTTCTACTGCGAGAACGAGACGATCAACGGCACCGAATTCGCCGGCGGCCCCGGCGACGCCGCGTTCCCCTTCGACCAGGTGCCGGAGGGCACCGTGCTCGTGGCCGACTACAGCTCGAGCTTCCTCTCGCGCCCGATCCCGCACATCGAGCGCCACGGGATCATCTACGCCGGTGCGCAGAAGAACCTCGGCCCCTCGGGCGTCACCGTCGTCCTCGTCCGACGCGACCTGCTCGTCGACTGCGCCGAGGCGATGAAGCTTGGCGGCGTCCCCGCCGTCCCGATCCAGAGCGAGTACAAGATCCTCGCGGACAACGGGAGCCTGTACAACACGCCGCCCGTGTTCCCGATCTACGTGTCCGCGCTCGTGCTCAAGCACCTGGTCAAGCAGGGCGGCCTGCAGGCAGTCGCGGCGGTGAACAAGGCCAAGGCGGATGCGCTGTACGCGTCCCTCGACCGGGCGGAGGCCGCGGGCGCGGTTACCTGCGTCGTGCGCCAGAAGGCCGCGCGCAGCTGGATGAACGTGCCCTTCAACATCACTGGCGGGCGCGAGGCCGAGTTTCTCGCGGGCGCCGAGGCGCGCGGGTTCCGCCAGCTCAAGGGCCACCGGAGCGTGGGGGGCATCCGCGCGAGCATCTACAATGCCGTGACGCTCGAGAGCGTCGAGGCGCTGTGCGCGTACATCGACGAGTTTGCCGCCTCGGCGTAGGCCCAGGCCGGAGCAGTACGAGCAGAGGGAGGGAGCAGGAGGGAGGGAGGGCGCGTAGGCGGAGATGCATGCCCGTAGCTGCAGTCGGCTAACGCGGAGCTGGTGTGAGCGCTGATTGCGGATGGACGCCGCTGATACGGATGCCCGAGTGGATGCCCGAAGCGCTGCCCGAGGGGATGCCGCGGGAATGCCGTTACAAGATTGACTGATCTGGACGGCGCGCAGTACGCGGAGGGTGACTACCTCACGGCAACCGCCAGACGCATTCCCTACCTGCACCACCTCGCGAGGTGTGCGTGCGCCTGCTCGGTCGTGCGCGTCGGCCGTTCCACCCGCCCATCACTCGCGCAGATGTACGACTCTGATCGGCTCCGGTTTCGTGCGCTGTTTCCGCAGCAGCGCCCTCGGTCCCGCCCACAGACAGTGGAACGCGATGCATGAAGTGTTCTGAGGGCAAGTGAAAGGGGTACAGTGTGGGCGGCCGCAGCCGCCCTGGGGATGTAATGCTACAGTAACTCTTGGTGGCAGGGGGCATGGCCCTCGTCTGCTCGGTGTCTCAATCTCTCAATCTCCCTTGGCCCCGCTAGCGCTTGAACACGCCGCGCACGCTCACGTCGTTGCCCCCGCCCGACGACGCGCCCATCGGGCTTGCGCTGCGGCTGCCCGTCCCAATCGCCCGCTTCTTCGTCGGCGCGGGATACGCGCCCTCCCCCGGCCGCTTGGTGCCGCTGGGAGTGCTGGGCCGCCCAGCGGGCCTGGTCGGCGTGCCGGGCGTACCGGGCCGGAACCCCGACTGGCCGGGCGGCGCCGATGCGCGCGGGAACGGCGGCTTGCCCGGCTTGCGGGGTACGCTGAAGGGCGTGCGCGCCTTGGGCGGGGGCGGGTTGGGGACGCCCGGCCCAGGCGTGCCCGGCAGGTCGGGGAGGTCGGGAGCGACCGACTGGGACATGCGGGCCTTTTTGCGCGCGCGCTTCTCCTCGGCCTCCTTGACGCCTAACTTTACGCCCTGGGCGTAGCCGTCGACCTTGACGCCGACCTCGAGGCGGGCGGGGGCGAAGGCCTCGGGCGGGAGGAGGGTGAGGGGGCCCATCGCGCTGTCCTCGGGCTGCCAGGGGGCCGCGTCGGGGTACATGTACTCTCCCACGAGGGGGATGAGGGACTGCGGCGCGTTGCCGCCGAGGGGCATTGGGTCTGGTGTGAGCGCGAGTTGCGAGCTGCGAACGGCGAGCGAGAGAGGGGGGGAGAGGAGGGGGGAGGGAGGGAGAGGGAGGGGGCGAGGGAGGGGGAGGGAGGGGGCCACGAGCAGCCGGGAGGGGGTGGGGCGAGGGGAGGGGGGCAACGCAAGAGCAGCAGCGCGGCCTGGGCGGGCGCACACCGAGCGCTGTCAACACACCTATGCAGTCCTCGAGCAGCCCGACGAATCCCTTGCTGAGGCCCTGCTTCTTGCGCGGGCGCTTGAGCGAGCCGCCGGGCGCCTCATCGTCCGTCTCGGGCACGGGGTCAAAGTACGGGCGCACGTAGGTGTTGTACAGCCCGTCGAGGTGGAGGAGGGAGATGAGGTCGTGCGACGCGTGCACGTGTTTCTCGGGGAGGGCTGGGGTTAGCGCGAGCGGAGCGAGCGGAGGGGCGGGAAGAGGGAGCGGAGGGGCGGGAAGAGGGAGCAGATGGGCGGGAAGAGGGGGCAGAGGGAGCGGGATGAGAGCCAGAGCCCAGAGCCAGCAGACACCGAGCTGAGGCGGCGAGAAGGGTGGAAAGCGCGGAGGATGGGCCGCGCGAGGCGCGCGGGCAGGTTTGCACTCACGGTCCCAGTCGGGGAGGAGGAGCTTGGAGGCGTCGCGGGCGGCCATGCTGGTGTCTCTAGGCGGGGCGGATGGCGAGCACGAGAGGACGGGACGGAGAAGATGGGCCAGATGGGAGATGGAGAGTGCAGAGTTGGAGTTGATGGAATGGATGTGAGATGGTCGACGGAAGCAATTGGGTGGCGGATGTGCCTGTGGCTTGTGGCCCGGCCACGCCAGCGAGCCGTGGATCCATCGTGCTGTCCGGCACCACTTGGACCGCGGGTGCATCAGACTCCCACTCTAGGTAACTGTAGCTGGCGCGGCTGTGCTTGCCCCGTTTCACTGACACTGACACTGAGAGACCGGAGGCAGGGTGCATCCAACTATCGTGTGCGGCGGGGCCGTCTAGTCTATGTATGTGCTAGGAGGGACTAATTCAGTTGCGAGCATTACCAGCAGGGGGTGCCGCGGCCGCCGCAGCCGCCCCAGGACTGGGGCTTGGCCTCGGGCTCGGGGGCAGCCTCACGGGCTGACGTTAGCTCGTGCGATTCTCCTTTCGGGCAGCTCACCCTCAACAACGGGCTCAGCGACGGCGGCGGCCTCCGCCTCGCGCTTCTTCCAGCAGGGAGTGCCACGGCCACCGCAGCCGCCCCAGGACTGGGCCTCTGGGTCGGCCTCGGGCTCAGGGGCAGCCTCACGGACTGATGTTAGCTGGTTTCGGGGGAGGTTCGCGCAATTGGTAACTCACCCTCGACGACGGGCTCAGCGGCGGCCTCAGCCTCGGCCTCGCGCTTCTTCCAGCAAGGAGTGCCACGGCCACCGCAGCCGCCCCAGGACTGGGCCTCTGGGTCGGCCTCGGGCTCAGGAGCAGCCTCACGGACTGATGTTAGCTGGTTTCGGGGGAGGTTCGCGCAACTCGTAACTCACCCTCGACGACGGGCTCAGCGGCGGCCTCAGCCTCGGCCTCGCGCTTCTTCCAGCAAGGAGTACCGCGGCCACCGCAGCCGCCCCAGGACTGCGCCTCAGCCTCTGGCTCGGCCTCGCGGGCTGCTGTTAGCTGACTTCCTGCGGGTTTCGGCTCCGGCGGGTTTCGGCGCATTTCTGTGAACACTCACCCTCAACAGCGGCGGCCGCAGCGGCAGCCTCGGCCTCGCGCTTCTTCCAGCAGGGAGTACCGCGGCCACCGCAGCCGCCCCAGGACTGCGCCTCAGCCTCTGGCTCGGCCTCGCGGGCTGCTGTTAGCTG